>CM023486.1:99743760-100031260 GCA_013339685.2 Hyalomma asiaticum
AGACTATAGTATTGGGTTTTTTGTGAAATTTTGACCGATCAAAAGTCGCACAAATCGGTCTTACCGCATCGTAGAGCATTCCTCTACTTTTTGCGCGCCCTTCCTGAATAAAAAATACGGGTTCTTCTCAAATCTTGCCGAAAATGCCAAAAAAGGTAAGACTATAGTGTTGGTTTTTTTGTGAATTTTTGGACATCGATCAGAATGTCGCACAAAATTGCAGTTTTCCCGCATCCTAGAGCATTCCGATACTTTATCGCGCGCCTTCCTGAATAAAAATGCGGTCTCTCAAAATCTTTTTTTGTGAAATTCGAGTCAAAATTTCACAAAAACCCAATACCATATTCTTACCTTTTTTGGCATTTTGGGTAAGATTTTGAGAGACCCTATTTTTATTCAGGAAGGCGCGCAATAAGTAGAGGAATGCTCTAGGATGCGGGAAAATGCATTTTGTGCGACTTCTCATCGAGTCAAAATTTCACAAAAAACTCAATACTATAGTCTTACCTTTTTGGCATTTTGGGCAAAATTTATAGAGACCGTATTTTTATTCAGGAAGGCGCGCAATAAGTAGAGTAATGCTCTACGATGCGGGAAAACGCATTTTGTGCGACTTCTGATCGAGTCAAAATTTCACAAAAAACCCAATACTATAGTCTTACCTTTTTTGGCATTTTGGGCAAAATTTTGAGAGACCGTATTTTTATTCAGGAAGGCGCGCAATAAGTAGAGGAATGCTCTGGGATGCGGGAAAACGCATTTTGTGCGACTTCTGATCGAGTCAAAATTTCACAAAAAACCCAAGAATATAGTCTTACTTTTTTGGCATTTTGGGCAAGATTTTGAGAGACCGTATTTTTATTCAGGAGGGAAAGCAGGAGGGTGAGGCCACCAGGCAGCATTGTAGTATAAGAAGGGGGTGGGAAAGGGTGGGGAAAAGGGAGTGGTGTGAGAACGAGGAAGGTGGAAATGAAGAGGGGATAGTGTAGAGTGTAGCGCACCCATGTATGGTACGGTATAGCAAGGAGGTAGGAAACGTATGTCAAGGCGAGGGCGGGGAAAGAAGGAGGGGAAGGCCACCAGCTCCGCTGTGACCTAGCATGGTGCCTTTAGTGGAAGCTGCCCGCAATTTTTTCTACCATTCTTGGCGACACCCTGTTTTCGACGATGTCATTGCAAACTCTTTCAAAGCCGCCTCCTCATAAGACTCATTGGGATTTTCCCTTAATAACTGAGTGAGGTGTTAGTTCACTGCACTGCTACCTTCCGCTGTTAAAAAAAAAAAGCTATGAAGGATTTGTCGATGACGAAGTAGAAAATATACGGCTTCAGCAATTCATTTTATCGCTTACACAACCCATGGGAAAGAGATTGATTGATTTCTGGGGTTTTACGTCCCAAGTCCACCCTTGATTATGAGAGATGCCGTAGTGGAGGGCTCCGCAAATTTCGACCACCTTGGCTTCTTTAACGTGCACTGAAATCGCAGAGTACACGGTGCTCAAAATTTCGCCTCCATCGAAATGCAGCCGCCGCGGCCGGGATTCGATCCCGCGACCCTCGGATCAGCAGCCGAGTACCATAGCCACTAGACCACCGTGGCGGGGCGATGGGAAAGAGAAGGTACACAAGCAAACACATACGACAGATGCAGTATGTGTT
Organism: Hyalomma asiaticum; assembly: GCA_013339685.2. Classification (NCBI taxonomy): domain Eukaryota; kingdom Metazoa; phylum Arthropoda; class Arachnida; order Ixodida; family Ixodidae; genus Hyalomma; species Hyalomma asiaticum. Next base: position 99,745,423 of record CM023486.1, read on the forward strand.
GCACTGCAACTATATTGTTCAAGACGCAATACCAAGCCTACGTTGGCATATGTAATAAGCCTAATGCGCCATTACTTGGGACTTAATAAAGGTTCTTCAGTCAGGAAATAATGGTTACCTGGGCATTCAAGTGAGGAGTGATGATGTAAGGGTACGGAAAACGAGGGCATTTAACTGCCAAATCGCATTTCCCTAAGTTGTTTTACTGCTTTTTTTATTCATTAGGGTCAAAACGAATAATGGAAGTATTACTGGGAGTAGTACCGCGACTATGAAATCGGACAATGCTAGTTCGGCCTCCAACTATGTTACAGGTTTTCCTAATTGCGCAATTAAGAGTAGCGTTTGAGACGAAAGTGCAAGTTTCCCGCTCCGTCAGTGGAATAATATTCGGCTCACATGTTCACAGGAGCTCAGACTACTGATCGGCAGCGTTTTCTTACTAGGCTCAAGAAATATTGCATGGCCCCGCTAGTATGCTTTCTTGCCGGTTTAATTTTTGTGCAAATACTACAAGAATAAATCCCGCAGAGATTTAAAAATCTTTCATGCTCACTGCTCTTCTTGTTCAATTTTTACCCTACGTAAAGATTGAACACGCTGACTGCACTTCTTGTTAAATACTATCCGTGCGTAAAGGTGCCGTAAAACATTCCTACCGTACCCTGCTGATGCTTCTTTTTCTCTATACATCCAGCAGTCTTTTGCACGTACCGTCAAATAACACACAGCTCAAGATAGGGTCGTACGATTTCGTTTCTAGCGGCAATAAAACTTGGTCGGCGTGCATGATCGCCCAAGCATGACTCCGGCGTTGATAGAGTGCTAGAGAAACAGACACCAGCTGTATTGGGCGATGAAAGCGCGAGCAACAGTTGATTTACCAAAGTGTCGTTCTTTTCACCTGCACGTGCTCTCTTTTCCTCTCGGCATTGTTCTACAGATTGATGGTGCTCTTCAAGCTGATACGTTTCAACGCTGACTCGTTAAACATGCTCTCGGCTGAAAATAATATCGTCCTCTTGCAAACATCTAGTCAAGCGTGGAGGGACGCGCTCTGAGTGGCGGTCCGACCAATTTAGGTGTTTCGCGGCCATCCACTTGGCTAACTTACTCAAGATAAAGACAAAAAAGTAAATATTCGCCTAGGCGTCTCACAAAGCGCTCAAGAGGAACGTCAGGAGCAACGCCCCGTGATATTGGGTTTCATCACACCAATGAGCACTCCTGCGTTCTTGCTCCATCTGCGACGGAAAATGCGAACTGGTATCACGGTGTGTTCTTCGAACTTCAGGCGTTCTTTTCTCAATTGCGTTTCACCCTTCATTTATTTTATTCGTTCCGTACTTTTATTTAAAATGCCTTTGCGAAGCTCCGGTTCTCGCCGCATTCAGTCTTCTGTAGAACTGTAGTGCGCAGTGTGTATTGTGAAGAAAACTAGACATTCAGACTGGGCTATAGCTATGCATCAAGTTTCCTTTAGAAAATAAAACGTAGACACCGAGGGAGTTGCAGTGCATTCTCATTTACACGGTCTTCCTGGTGTTCACCCAAAGCAAGCTTAAGAGGTAAGAAAACACGCTTGATTGTTCCCAAACTCGCGCTGGCAGAGCTCCCTGTGGCGCCAAGTGATACTTCTCTGCACAGCACGTGCGTTATGCGCAGCAGCATTGCTCGACATCATAGGAACCGTAGCAATCAAACCTTTATTGAGAAGCTTTAATACAGCGCCTCAGTTTACGCTGAACCTTCTTCTTTTTTTCTTCCATGTCTCTCTGCAAGTTCTTTTGAGAAGTTGCTTGCAGCGAACGTAGACAGTTTTTTTTTCTTCTTTTCGTGAGCGCGACAGTGACATGTGGGTGAGCATGACACCCCACACGTATGTCAACGAAGGGGCGTCCCACTTTGGCCTGCTTCGCTAGCGGCTCGTTAGCCACAGTGGTGCGAACATTGGTCAGGATTGGCGCATGCACGCACACACACCCTCTTATAGTATCCCAGGTATTAATGAAACTGAAATATGCGTTGCATTTAAGAATTCGACGTTTTGAATAATACAGTGTTTCATTCCGCCGTTTCATTGCGATAGCAATTACATAGGCATTTGTACCGGCTTTTCTTCGTCGTGCGTCGCCATACTGCTTCGTATGTTCATAAATAGGCATATATAAATAAAAATCCCGAGTAAAAAGAAAGTTTTAAGTTTTCGCGCAGCGCCCGACCAAAGATTCGAACCTAGGATCGTGAGGTTTCCTGGCGAGCGCCTCAAACAACTAAGCCACGCAAAAGAGCTGCTAGCTGCGGAAGCGGCGTGCATTTTGTATATACCATTTGGAGCTGGGAGCATGGCACCTCCCTCTGAGCTACATTCTGCGACGGAGGACCTTAACGGACGCTCATTTACGCCTTCATCACGAGAAGGCGCAATATTTTCGCCACCTAGCTATTGCTCAGCACACGCCCTCCTCTTGAAGCATCTATATAAAATGCTGCCTCTAGAGAATAAGCTCCTCATAGATCCCATGCATTAAAGGGATGTCCCCCGTGAGCGCCGCCATTTTTTAACGCTCATGTTGCCAGCTAGTGAGTCATCGGATATCCTTGGCGACAGTAACCGGCATTAGTCTGACAACCTAATCTCTAAACACACTGCCTCTAAAACGGCGCATAGAGGCGCACTAACCTCAAAGGCTGTGCGGAGAAAATAAATTAGAAGGAGCGTCGCTAGGTGGCATCAGTAGCTTGCAATTTCGCCAAATTTCCTGTTTTTGACAAGTGTTGGTTGATCATATGGCCTTCGAAGGAAACGTTTCGTTATCCTCCACGAGAGGACTTTAAGAAGTGGAACGGTGGTTGTCCATGTAGCTGGGAAGCTCACACTCGGCGAGCCGCCGAGGGGCCACACGTCACACTATTTACGAGAACCATACCGGGCTCGGTCAATGCAGCTTTTTTCGATTACTGCCGCGCCCGGAAGTCCGTGCATCATCCTCTATATGTACCTGCGTGTTAAGCACGATTCATTCTTTGGGACGCAGGTAGCCTTTTCGACGCACTGCCTACCAGTCCGAGCTCCCTTGCCTGAACAATGCGGCCAAGGAACGACCGCACAGCCCTGCTGTCGGACAAGCGCAGCGCGCGCTCATAGACGCGCACTTTGCTTGGAACGGTGGCGCCATCCAGGAGAAATGAAGTGAATCACTGCAGCTTCACTTCGCCTCTCTTGTATGGCGCCACCGTTCCAGGCCCGTTCCAAGGTGCGCCTCAATGCGCGCGCGCGTGCCAGACGAGCGCATCGAGGAAGAAGCGAGATAAGAAAGAATAAGCGCGTTCGTACAGCTTCGAGCATGTCCGTCGATAGCGCGGTGGCAGAGCACCGGTCACCTTTCGTCGTGGATGCAGTTTCCCCGCCGACTACTCTTCGAGCGTGATGGCAACAAGAAAACTGCTGTGTTGGGCGCCCAAGCACGGCAACGGCGTTGACAGGTCAATGTGGCGCACGCAAACATCATTGATGCCTTTGCCGCGCGGCATTTACTATCGACTGTGTCTAGTTATTACGTGAACTAACTCCGTTACGACAAGGGGTTGGTCATGGATGTTAGGGAGGCGATGCGTGAACGTGGGTTCAACCACACAAACGGTACCGTATCAGCGAAACACCGATAGCAGTGGGAAAGTTCCCCTCGACGCACTACAATAAACATTCAACTGCTTACATTTCACTTTGCTGTTATATTGATGCCTCTGAGAGAGGGATCAGCAGCCACATCCTTCCCTTTTATTACTTTTTCTTTTGTGCTCTCTTCCGTAAGTTCCACCTCAGCGGCCAATCTCCGACTTCTACAGTTTCACAACGGTTTCTCGCGCCAAGATGGCGTACGAGTACACCAAACGAAAAGTGACGGTATTGAAAAAAAAAAGAAGAAATAAAAATAAAAACTCGCTGGCGCACCAGGGTATCCGACCTGCTGCCGGAAACCAAACTTTCATTCCTGAACGTGGAACCGGCTGCTACTCTCTTGGGGGCAAAGAATGCTTTGCTTTCTTTGTTTATGCACGAGATTCGAGAGACTCGCCAGGTAGACGTGAGCTTGGTTAATGCCTGTCTGGAGGAGCAGCGAGTTCCGAAAAAAACGTGAAGGCAATGGGGCCTGTTCGTAAACAAATTACAGAGCCCGCTACTTTTCGCCGGGGTTTTCTTCGTGGCTATGTACGTAAGCTACTGGTAAACTGGGGCACCGTGGCAGCACCCGTGTTGCGAGCTTTGAGACCTCCACTATGTGTACGTGTAGAGAGTCGCCAACGAGCTGTATTTCATTTAGTGACATCAACGTTTACTATGTGATGCTTGACGCGCAAAGAAAGAAAGGATGTCGTGTAGTGGTTCGAGTTTGCTATATTACAACTTGTGCTAGTCTGGCTCAGTACATCAGATTTCTTTGCCTTTTAAGGCACAATTCCGAGTGCAACGCTGCAGTATTACGTTAGGCCTACATCCTCAGGCCTCCCAGCCCTTCTTCGCTTATTATTGTTTGTTTGTTTTTTTATTTTCATTTAACTGGCAAGACAAACTAGGTGATCATTTCGTGCTTCTTATAGCCGCTTCTATTTAAGCGCACTCGCGCGAGAATTTTGTTGTTGGTGGAAAGTAATAGTCCTTACTGGAGCAAGCGTTCCATTAAAGAAGTTCGAAGTATCTTTTCCACCTGTACATGGTCTCGAAGTGTAGCACGTAGATCTTTGTTAAACTATACCTGCATTCACGCACTGCGCACATCACGCTCAGCATTAACAACAATGATCATCCATAACATGAAATTTTGCTTTTAAAACATTCACGTTGAAGGGTAGGATAGAATGGTAATGAAAGCTGCGTGTTTCTGCAGTACATCGCAGTGTTTCCTACCACAAGGAGATATTTGGCTGCTCCGTGCAGAAAATGAAGTGGAAAAAAATGCGGCTGATGGTTCGAGCGAATTCACGAAGCGCACCGCCAAACGAAAACAAACTGAAAGAAACAGCTGTAGAATCAGTTCTCCGCGTCCCATGCGCAGAAGCCGCCGCACGAAGTGTATTCATTGCCGCTGGCTTCGCCAGGCGCCGAAGTGGCACAAGCGTCAGTCCGGAAGGTTGCTCTTCCGGCCCATAACGCAATTAGCCAGCTGGAGCCACAGATGGCAAGGACATTAGCATAACAGTGGCTCTGAATTACCATAATTCTGACGAAGACTTGCAGACCCAAGTACCAATATTCTTTTTCTTTCTTTACCAACCTTTCTGATTGCTTCCAATGTTCAATATGAGCGAGAATAAGTCGGCTATCTTGCTTTTCTTCGATTGCAGTAAATTGTGGTTATCTCCGTAACTTACACACAAGTGGTTTATGAGTGCACTCGGCGAAGTACATGGTCTTCCGTTTTTGATCCTCTTGTCTTTTTTGCTAGTGCCTCTCATTACAGCCGGGCGGGCAGATTGCCTCCCTTTACGTGAGTGGCTTCGAGTATACTGGCTCATCTGACGACATATTTGCCATTCGTAGATGCGCTCAGCTTGAATTACGACGTTGTGGGGAAAATCCGAAACGAATACCTACACCACGCAGAGCTTGCAGAAAGTCCTGTCGGCTCTGTCTGCCCGGGTGCTTCGTACGAAGGCAAACATTCCATTCTCGCCCTGGCTTTTTCTGTTCTGCGACCAATCGCCACATATAAGAATGCACCGGCCACCTGAGCCTGCAAGCGAAAGGTAATTTGGCTCACCACGAATGGCCGTTGGTTCGAGTGCACAGACTTGGTTACGCGCATTTTGAAAAGATGTAAGAAATAAAATTACAACTTCGGGTGTTAAGATTTGACTAGAAGATCCTGAAAGTAGACGAGAAACAGCATTATGATCTTCAGAATGCTTTCGGTAAAGTGCGCTGAACACGTCTACTCAGAATGACCGCTCGTTTGAAAGAAAGCCACCGCGAGGTTTATTGGATGAGTATTTCTTTCAGTTTCGTGAAGCTTCGCAATGTGCTTACTGCGTCGCGCAGTGCATTTAGCGCAGCATAACCAGCCGCCAAACACGGACGATGCTATTAGTGGGGAGCAAACACTGTTCTTAACTACGGTCGAGCTGTTGTGATAAGCACAGTTTACCTCCATGGCAAACTTTTGATATTCATGTAACTATAAATGACCACACTGCTTCGTTTATCGCACGTTTCATTCCAGAGCTTTTCACTACACATTGCTAGAACCACCGTTATACCTCCAGTGTGCCGCCTTGCTGAAAGCCGCAAAGGGTAATTAGCAATTTCCACGTTCTTCATAACCGCCCTAGGGTAGTTTTAAAATTCAGGTCATCGAGAAAAAAGGCTACAACATTTAAAAACTTTTTGAGAAACACACAGACTACAGAACGTCTTGGCAAGCTACTACGCAAAACAGTCTTTCTGGCCCGCGCCCTTTCTTCATTAAACCTTTCTTCACTTGCTTTCAGGAAAGTTTCCTTTTCTTATTGTCGCTTAATGCAAGAAAGTTCTGCAAGAGGCAAATCTGTATCGATCCGTACTCTTGGGGAGAAAAGTTTCTAGTAGGTAAAGAGAAAAACTGAGCGGAATAGCAGTTTGTAATAAAGGAGGTCATTGTGTTTTCGCAATAGCACTTTATGGGACGCTACATCTTGAAGCATTTGCTCGACTCGGAGTAAGCGCAGGAGAACTTTTGAAACTTTGAAGAGTGAATATGCGATACTCCCGGCTTCAGATATTTGAATGTTTGCAAGCATCACAAGTGGCGCTGCGCCAAGCAAGTCGGCAGGCAGTGTCATTGCTTGCTAGAAAGTCTCATTCTCTTAGGTGGAACAAAGCAACGTCGATTCTCATGGAAGGCACGGCTGCATTAGGCCGACGCGCAACAGTTCTACTACAAAAGCACTGTTGAGCGTTCAGTATGCGCAATCCAGGGCACTTTGCTTCATATCGTCTCGAAAGAAGCATTGCTGAGGCCTTAGGCCTACCTATCCGTTCTGGCCTGACTGTATGAATAGATACTTTATAACACTGCTCCTTCCCAATTATTGGATAAAAATGCAACTGCGCTTCGAATCTTCAAACGACTCTTGCAAGAGTGATGCACGCAATGCCTAGACAGCTACGCCCCATTCCCGAAATTTTAGATGCGAAACATTTTTTTGGCGAGCTTAAAGCCATTTAGATCGTATAGATGTGTCTGTCTACCTAGCCGCTTACATCTCGATGTCCTTCTTGTCGTCTGGTTCACTTGATATACAGAGAAATAGGTTTGGTAGGGCATGTATACATGACGAACATGAATGAGTGAATGAGTGATCTTGACATCTCTAACATTATATATTTGTTATATACGTCATGATTAATGATAGCACGATTACGTGTAGCTCATATTCGCAGTGCTCTTTCCGGTGTGTTTGGGTATTCGACATAGGCGATTGAGTGTTCGCATTACAGTCTATGTTAATGAAGGACCAAAAAGAAATGGCATTGAAAATCTGATGACAGAGCACTTTGCGTGGGCTGAACAAGAAAAAGACACACCATTTTTTGCAGCTTGCGATCGAAATGTAAACATAAAAACGGATATGCAAAGACAAACACGCCGTAGCGAGCTCAGAAAAAAAAAGAACTACGTGGCAGAGGGGGCGCAGGAATCGAACCCGCGACTTCAAGGTAACAAGCAAGCACGCTACCACTTGTCCACGGCGGCTATTACCAAGTGGGGCATGTAGTAAACAAACTTATTTTATCAGCACATGGGGTGACGGTTGTCGAACCCCAGACGTGGCGTGTGTGCTTGTTTAACGTCAGTTGCTGTGCTATGCTCCTTATCCGCTCTTATAGCACTGTAGGAAACAATATTTGCGCACTACTATTAATCAGCATGCTCCTGCGCAACCTTGCTCGATCTCGTAGGAACACTCGAAGAACCGAAGCTTATGATGTGCGAATCAGTGCACCGTGGCGTGAATTTCTATTCCACAAAGCTGACGTATGCGCACAAACGTGACTTCCGACGTTACATCGTACCCTGTCCATCCCTTTAGTCACCACAGTCTCCACAGTCACCACAGTTGACATGTCTGGTAAGACCACGTTACGCTCACAACTAATGACTTTGCACAAAGACGTTGATCCTACTATACACCTAACAATTGAATGCCAAACAGTTCGGCACACGCAACCTACTTGCTGGCTGCTTCGCTTGGCACGTATTCGCACATTGCGTGGCATCTGCCGGATTTTGTTTTTAGGTCATACGTTTGAGACTTTAATTCTTTTGTGCGTCTGCTCCCTAGCACTAAAAGCAGAAACATAAGCCGTAAAGAAATGACACACCCAAATAAATCCTCAAGGTGGAATACCCATCACGTATGCAAGGGGAGTTCCCATAATCACTTCTTCAACATGCTTTTTAAGCAACGTCAAGCGTTGTTCTGCCTAAACCTCTCACGGCCCTCGATCGCTCACTCGAGAAAGCTATATCGTTAGCTGTGCTCGCTAAAAGTGCTCGCTCAACTTAGATCGGCAAATCTATCTAGTTATTCTTTAAAATGCGTGTATTCCATCAAGTAATAGCCATACGATCACAAAAGGGCAGATCAGGTAATAGCCACATGGTCATGAAGTAAGCAGTAACAGAAAGCTTTTGACAAGTTTTGACACTAACTCTTTTTAAACATGCATCTAAATGAACACAGCGGGCTGTTTTCCTTTAGCCTCAATAATAATGAGGTTGCGGAATCACACGTCTCCTTACTAATGTTGAAGGCGAAAACACAGCATGGTGGGGTGTGAGGACTATGTTAACGTTTTAATATCCCGACGCCCACGTCACACGACCGTATAACACGACACCACAATTACGCTACTAATGGTGTCATCACAGTGTCATCTATGTCGACAGCACTTGGCCATGTGACTTTCTGTACGGTCCACCGCGGATGGTGACATCCGGCGGGGCACAAAACGTCTTCGCATTGATGCGCCCACTACAGTCTGGATCAATCCGACGTCCTCGTTCCCCGCAGCGCAACGTCCTAGCTACTAAGCTGTACCGCCGCGTATCTGAAGCAACTGGTACAGTCAGCATTCTACATCAAAAAAGAACCAATGTTTTCTTTTGCGGTTTGAACAGTGACAGAACCAAGTGAGGTGAAGAAACGTATAAGTACGCTCCTTGAGGTACTCGTTCACTATACCGGGGAAATATCATCCGCGGAAAGACGCGGAGGCACATTTTGACGGAGCAGCAATCTCGGCGCTTCTGACATCGCAACGCCTCTTGTATACGTCCGCTGCTACGGAGCTGCTATTCAATCAAGGGAGACTCCTGCTGGTGGTGTTTCCCCCGTAATACCGAGCGTTCATGGCTCGTTTCCTGCGCGGGGGCCAGATCCAATAAAGGAAACGTTCACGGACCGTTGACAAACGAAGGCAATGCGAAGCAGGACACAAGGAAGGAAAGAAAGAAAGAAAAACGCAGGGCCGACGAAACAAGGTTTCTCGTATAAGAAAGAACTAGCATCGTTCGGAAGCGTTTGCTCGATTTGTCGCAGCCGCACATCGCCCGGAGTCGTCCTGGTGTTTCACGATGGAGCAGCTTGGAACGGCTTGTTCCTAAAGGCCTCCAAAGACGCTACCGGGAAATAAGTGTTCTCCCGGTCGAGGTAAACATAAACACGCACTAATGTGCCGTGCTGCAAATTTGAGTACCACAAGGCTGTAATAGTTCAGTCTGGCGTGGTTAAAACGTCGATCATACTATTTCATACAGGTGGCGCAATATAGACCACAACTCGCACCCCGGTACAATAGGCGTAGACGAGCACATTGCGACGGATCACATAAGCTGCCGTTGGGCACAACGCACGAAGCGCTGAAAGAAAAAATGGAGGCACAGCAATAATTGCGTTTTCTTTCAGTAGGTCTACAAGACAAGAAACAGAAGATTATGCAGAAAGGGCGATAAGAAACATAAAAAACTAACCACATTAAAGGGATAATTTAGTGGTCATGTATACTGTTCATAACAATGCAGCAGCACAGTCTTCTACTTTCAAGGCGATCTTGTCCTTGCTTCGTTGGAATCTGCCGTGTTGACACTGGCACCCTTGGGATTCGGCGCGAGAAAGTTTGATGAATGACTCCCGCTGCCCAGAATGCATAGCTGTTGCCGTTGCTCGATAGGCGATATCAACGAGAAGCCTGCTGCTCGAAAGCAGAGCCTCCTTGGATGGTGGCTTTGTGTCTTTGATTCGTGAGGGCCATCATTTTTCGCGGTATCTAACGAAAAGACTTTCGCCAGGACACCGGAACCGCATCTGCCATAACACTGCGGACGCGCACGCATGAGCGATGATGTGCACGAAATAAGTGACGGAATTCGATAAGCGACGAACACGCCATCACTCGCTGTTATTCGTCATTCCATAGTCGTTCTCATGGCGCAGTAAATTGAAACAAATATACAAAAACATTCAGGCAAATCCCGCCCATTTTTGGAATCGATGTCGTGTGAAACAGTCAGCGAGGAGCTTGCCTACGCCGACATGTTCGAAATTGAGACGTGGTTAACATGGACTTAGCAGGCACGTGGACAGCCTTGTGGGGACTCATGGTTAGCTCATGGTACGACGTAACATGGGCACTCACCTTTCCTCACTGATGCCTGCTTTGTCGAACAGAGATCCGCCCTACGATGAATTGATGCAGATATCATAAATTACACGCTTCGGCATTTTCCAACGAGGTCGAAGGGAAAAAATATTGCAGAACTACAGTACACCACAGGGCGTCGCCTCGTGGTCGTTTCTACAAAGGCCCGGGTGTTGCGAGGACTAAACAAGGCTTGGAGGACCAACCCCCACCCCCCCACCCCCTACCCCATCAGGAGCTCCACCGAGCTCAGGCAGCCACATTAAGAATAGGCCAAACAGAATCTTGTCTAACACCTTAAACACCTTTTGTGCTTAACAAAACTGACCGCGAGTTTTCCGCAGAATGTAAAAGCTGCGAACACACTCTGTGTCTAATCATAAGTTCTGGCTGTGCCCCAATGAAAAGGCCACGGATCTCAACAATTAGGAGGACTACGGTCGTCCTAAACCCAGTGAAGTCCTCCAAGACCAGCTCCTGGCCGTCCGGACGGCTCACGTAGGCGTCCGGACGACCACGTAGGCTTCCTTTGTCTACGTGGTCGGAGCCATCGACTTAGCTTGAGCCTTTTTTCCTCGCACCCTAGTTTCCCTGGACCGGAATAAGGTTCTCACCATGCCTTGCCTTGGAAGTGAATGACTAGAAGTCATTGTTCTTTGCCTGTGCCTGTCCCCATGCGGAACTCTTCCGGATGGGTATAGCGCCCATTGTTAAAAGCGAAGCTGTTCTATGTAGATGATGTGCCGTACATCGGATGATCTTTGTTGTCACGCAGGAGTGTTTTACACTGGCGGGATGTTCCGGGGCAGGGGCAGTGCAGGGCGCGTAGCAATAGTTCATAGGGAAAGTTAAGTGTGAAATAAGTGAACCGAATGAGAGTTAATGTGAATCAAAGAAGAATTAAGCGGGCTAAAAGTAACTTGACGTTAACGGAATGTTAAGTAAACGAAAGGTTATGCAAAGTGATTCAAAGGTACCCTAAGTGGACCAAGAGTATAATTCCCTTAATCTGCACGTGGCTAGTTTCGCACCAGATGTGCGTCCGCCGATCCCGTCGCACCGATAGAGAAATTTACAGCCGTGGGCCGATCCTATCAACACAGCTTCACTGGTCATAATTCTTCACAAAGTGGAAAGGCAGTGATATCGATTGTTTTACATTTTCATTTTTTTTTCTTTCTTTAGTAGCATCGGTGAGGAATTGAAATGCAGTACCTACCTTTTGTTCACGCCGAAGGTCGCATACATGCTACAAAAGGAAAAACAGCAATCTAATTCTCACACGAGAAACGTTCCTGTTCAAACCTACAAGACTACAAAACCGCTACTTCCACAAAAGGAAAAAAAAAAGGAAATAAGGTCGAGAGCTACAGTAATGGGCAAAAAAAAAAAAGGGGGGGGGGGGGGGTAGGCTCTTATAGAAGCCCATTAAAACTGATTACAACAACGCTGAAACTGGTGCGCCTAATTAGTGCTATTGCTTGCAAAAGCCCTATACTGTCCAGCCAAGCCGGTAATGGAATGAATAGAAGCCTTCTCCAACGCAGCCACACAGAGTGCCCAATCTTCTGATTACTCGAACGGAAATCCAGAGAGCTTCCGATGAGTCCGCTCTTTTCACTCTACCTCCTTCCGTTGACATTTCAATGCCTTCAGGAAGTAAACTCTACTCGAGAATCGATGACAAAAGCCACTCGGGCGTTCTTGATGGCTTTATTCGGGAAATGGGCTTGGGCTCACTACAGTTTATTTCTACTAAGTCGAAAAAAAAAATATCCATATCCTCCACTAAAAGAAAACCTTTGCGATACACACATCGAAATATTATGTAATTCAGTGATGTAATTTGTCATCGACTCTGTGAAAATATATTTTCTTGATTCTAGACCGAGTTGCGAAGACCTCTACGTTCAGAATCTCGTGGCTCCGACTTTGAATGGCCCAAGGCAGTGGTCACGCCGTGCATGTTACGTAAGCATAATTTATGCATCACCTGCGTTTATTTGATGAAACAATGTATGAAAACAAGGAAAATAGCGGGGAAAACAGCTAGAACAAGCGTTTCAAAAAGCGCGCTTTCCTCTGCAAATTTTTGGTCAGCCATCCTGTGAAAAATGGCTGCACTTCCGTGGCCTATATTTACATTTACACGAGTTTATGTTACGTGCGATATTACGAGATACTTTTATTTCGATGGCATTCACCTTTTTTCATTACATGTCAACATAATTAGCAGGAAACGATAAGGGCGCTAATATCTTCTAAACGTCATATTTCAATGAATTATAGTCCTCCTCACTTTCCTTACCAGTAAAGATTAAGGCTACATGATTTATCGGTGAGCAGATATATCATTCCCAGCGCCCCGCGTTTTCTTCCACGCACGCTTGTAAATATGTAGCAGCTTAAGGAACATTAGATAAATTACTAAGACCTAAACGTATGCAAGCTTCAAGCTATGCCCATTTATAAGTCTAAACATGAGTCACTAAGGCGCCGTAAATGCGCAAGACATGCACTTCGTTGCGTCATTTTATACCTTTCTATGCAGGCACATCTTACACGGCCGCTAGTTGCTAAACTGGCAACGCCTCTTGGCAACTCCAGATATTTGGGAATGCTTTTAAATTGCAATAAGCAAACGCGAGTTCTCGGCAGGCGTGGGAACAACCCAGTAATGAATTCACTCTTATAATACACATTCTAGCGTGTCGCAACGGACACCAGTGACGTCTGCGAAGATGCCGTCGTGAACGCTGGCCGAGCGACGACCGAGCGCACGGGAGATCCTCGACAGGGCGTCGTCGGTGTCCGCCGCAATGGCGAACGTGGGCCAGCGGGCGATGGCAGTGCAGTGGGTGGTGTTGTCGGTACCACCGCGGTACCGCCACCGGTCACTACCGACACCGTGAGCGCGGACCGGTACTGCTCGGACACCGACGAAACTGACATCCCCGTGGTCTCTGCGGCTGTGTCGTAGTTGTCCTGTTCCGGTCGCTCGGTCGCCCGCCCAGGTTCCCCGTGACTGGTAGCGATAGAGATACGACGAGCGGGACGGGGCGTTGGCACAATGTCCACGAAGGCTGTCTCCATCGACGGCGTGACGACCGGAAGATCTCGTCTGAGGGTAGCGAGCGCCATCTGCCGCGTGCGTTGCCGTATCAGAGGCAGGATGGCGGTTGCCGGATCCGGATGAAGCTTCGTTGGGAAGCACACACCGTCCCCCGGGGTGCTGTGCACGGGGAAGGGCCATAGGTAAAAGCTGGAGCCGAAAACCTGCAAACCGTGGCAGACAGAGTAATGTCGGTGTTAGTGGCAAATATGCCTCCTTAGGTAAGATAGGTAAGCATAGAGGTTGTGGATATAGAGCCTCAGAGCCAGCGGAAAGCTGAAGCCTTCAAAGGGGACACGGGGGCAGCGGCAGCAGAAACACATCGACCTTTACGCCCGGACCCCTACAGCCAGACTGCCCAAATATCTAGCGCAGCTGGGCGAGCGCATGCCCATAGCGTTGAAGGGCCCTTTCCTTTTCTAAACCCAGCCCTTGAGCCAGTGTCCCATGCTGTTGGGGAAAATGTTATGTTTAACCCTTATTGTCAAGGCCGTCGACGTCTCTCTGGCGGCAATCCCTACAAAGTTCATAATCTTTAGGGAATTGACTGTGTTTGCCCGCCCGCTAATTTAGAGAAAAGAAGCACGGGACATGGGTATATGTCATAACACGTACGATGCCCTAAATTGAAGCTCCACTTTATCGACAGCTCACAGAATGTAAAATGCTCACTCAAATGCAATAAAAGCACTAGTTTAGTCTAAAAAGCGCACTTCTCACATGCGCCTGCATCTGAATCAGAAAATTGGCGTATGCTCACACCTTAGGTTTCCTCGAATGTTCCAAGTTCATTACCTCGATAATATTGCCCCGAATGCCGAGGTCGAACGAGTCTGCTGACTCGACAAATACGAATGGTCGCATGTTTTCCAGCGTCGTCTCGTTGCGGCACAAGATGCGCACGTGGACGCCGAGGAAACCGCCTACGAGAACGGTGAGCGCAGTTCCCGCCAACAGCAGGAACCCTGTGTGTACCAGGACGCTCGTGGAAAGTCTCATCGCGGTCGCCGTGTCCAGGGCGTACGAGGACACGGTAACGAAGGTGTACGTTGACAGTAGCACCGCGTAGAACAGCGTCAGCAGGAAGAACTTGTAGGTGCTAAAGCACACGCAGTTGTTAAGCCACGGGCAATGGTGGTCCATCTTCAAGATGCATCTGCGAACAGGTAGTGACGCGTGTTAAGCGTTATGGTGTTCATATAACGGGACAATTATATGCTAACTATAAGTGTACAAGCTGGGCGAGGAACTATCTATCAAGAAACGGTTGCCCACTGAAGTACAAGTAAGCTTATGGCAATTCGCATGAAAATTGGCTTCCGTGTATTCAGAGTTAGCGTTCGGGCACTGAAATCCCTATTGGAACGATGGAGACATCGGCATAAAATTCACATCCTGACGGTGCTGTGTGATGTCTGGATCTTCTAAATATAAAAACGTAGTGATACAAAGACCGCACATGCAAATGTTGAAGACGTGTTCGTTGTCTGTACCCTATCGCCCCAAGTGTGGCAGCTTCATTGCTTAACTCATGTTCAGGGCCTTATTTCAGAATTTTTTATTTCAGGGCCTTATTTCAAGACACTCAATACAATGTCAGTGAAAAATTAATTACACACTGTGTTCGTATTGAAGAACGAACTCAGGGCAATCCGAAGTAGCAGCACGGAATCCATAGCTCAAAAGGTTTTTGGAAACGATGTCGCACTATGATCGAGTATTCCCGATAGAAAAATCAGAGTGCGGCCACAACTTGAAGAGACAATTACGTATGAAGGCCTGCCTATTCTCGCTGCTAGTATAATTCTATGAAACTGAGCCGAAATCGTTCTTTACAAAGTACGCCCTATGGTCTATACATACACAAAAGAAATGAAATGTTATAAACTAAGATATAGAAACTGACGCACACGCAACCCCTTTCTCCGTCGTTCTGAACGCACTTGTGCACAATTTGTGCCACTTAGGCGTACCACGCGATCTTTTTTTTATTAAAGTTCGTTCATTGATACACATATAAGTAAGTCTGGAACTTCTTTTTATTTTATTTTTCTTTGTTCCACCTTAAGGTCGTTCTCTCATGAACCATAATAATATGCTTAGGAAAGAAAGCTGCCTAAAGCAAACGGTGTCAAGAAAGTCCTCGTCGAGGACACAGCCACTGCAGGCGATCAAAGGTGCTAACAGTCATAAACAAAAGCAAAAAGAGAACAGTCAGAGTATATTCAGAATGGTTATATTACCGAACCAAGATGCTTACGTCGCACGATGGGTGACAAACTGGGTCACATGACACCAACCTGTGCGGTGTAGTCGGTTGCACGCAAAATTGCAGAGCAACCAACTTCGCCGCGCATGTATCCTTTACATGTGCATCCGTCACGTTCCATCGTTTCTGATATATCACGTCGATGGCTATCGACGGGGGCATTTATAACTAGCCTACAACTTTCAAACCGCTATCCATTTCCAGAAAACTAAAGGCGTCAGCCATGCGTTATTCGAACAAAATTAAAGGAAGTTGATTGATTGATTTCTGGGGTTTCACGACCGAAAACCAGCCATGATTATGAGAGACATCGTACTGGAGGGCTCAGCATCGCAGAGCACATCGCACAGCACATCGGGCCTGAACGTTTCACCGCCATCGAAATGCAGGCGCCGCGGCTGGCATTCGATCCCGTGACCCTCGCATCAGCAGCCGAGTACCGTAGCCACTAGACCACCGTGGCGGGGCATTAAAGGAAGTAGTACCAGCGTCTACGTGGTTCAACTAATTGTTTGCGTGACCTTACGTTCGGCAGACATTCCGCCTTGTTCAGAAGCTAAGATGTTGGCTCGAGAAGCTCGAGTTCGCGGGATCGAGTCCTTGCGACGTAACCCCATTTCCATCAGCGCGAAATGCCAGAAAGAAAAAACGTATACTTAGATTTAGCTACACGTTAAAGAAACCCAAGTGGTCAAAGTTACTGCGGAGCCCTCCACTACAGGTCGTGCCTAATAATCATTTCGTTGTTTTGGCACGTAAAATTCCACTAGTTATTATTATTGTTATTACGTTTGGAAGATATTGCTAGCAATGGTAAAGTGGTTATCTTGTTCTCAGCACATGACCCGAAAGACACTGGTTCGCTCCCACCCTGCGGCGGTAGCACTTCGATGGAGGCGAAATGTTGCAATCCTGTACACTGTTCAACGTCAGGTGGTCGAAATTCCCAACGTACTCCACTGTGCGGCGTGCCTCTTAATGATATCGTGGTTTTGCCGCGCGTAATGGAAGCGGTTATTACACAGCTCTCTCTCTTGCTGTGGTGCTAGAGAAACAAATCATGATCACGACCGGAAAATCCGCACCTGCGGCAGCTGGAGCAGTGGTGGCAGCGGTCGGGTTTCACGAGTCCGCACTGGTCGCAGTACCGTACGGTTCCGTCGGAAGCGCGCGTCAGGATGCCCCTGCTGGAACCCAGTGCCTCCAGAATCTCTTTTCGCTCCTGGTACGTCTTGCTGTCGGCTATCATTCTGCGGTTCGCCGCGTTCACATAGTACAACGCAGGCACAGGTGGGATGGACGCACTGACCGCCTGCACAATGCATATATGCAGTGGCGGTCAAAAAAGAACACTCGCATCTCCTTGGCGACGGAGAGATTGCATTACACCACACGTGTTTGTTCAGAAGCAAGTTTCGTTGCTTGGATGAAAAATCGTCAACCAAACAATCAGTCACACATATATCTACAGATCGATGATGGTACAGGATGATCGAACTAAGATTCGGAAACTAAGGAGGTCGGTTCTAAACTGAATCCTTGATAGCATACTGCGACAAGGAACCCGATACAGACAAAGTTTAGTGCTGAATCAAGAATAAGAGGAAGGGGCTCTACAACTTTGCGATGTTGGGTACGTTTAAATATAATGGCTGATATATTTCTTTCTTGCTGTTTTTTGCTACATTGTGCCGAAACGTTCCGTGGACGCCTTTTAACGCCAATAAAAAATTGTATCGCACGAGTTGAAACGCAGATCAACGACGGATCAAGCGTCGACAGAACCAACTTCCTGTTCTTACGTGAAGCATCCTTTGTTGACGTTTCGGGCAACGTTTAAAAACGCACCCGACGAAACCTTCGTGCCTCAGTGAACAACCAGTATGTTTTCCACGTTCGATATCTTTCACAGCAGTGTGCAGATACATTGCCTCACTCGAAAATGCGAAAACATGGGTCAGTGTGAACTAAGCTTCATTACACGTTTTATTGCGTACTGGAACAAAAGTTCAAGAGATACAGACGACGAAAAATGCGCTCCATTAATTACGTCGAGGTTGTCATACCACAATGTTATACCCAACCAGAGTCATTAGTTAAGTACAGTTTTAGAATATACTGGCTTCTCACTCTTAAACTAGGATGTTATGGGCAACCCTATAGAAACATTTGGACCTAACACCTACTGTCACGTTGAGGTTTCATACACAGAACAAGCACTTATGGTAAAGCAACATTGTGAAACATATCCCTTTATCACGACACAAATTAAAGGCGTAAATTTCGCCGACCTCTAAAATCACCCTATCTATCATACTAGATGCCTTTCTAGCTCTATAAATATTTTGCGCTCATGGGACTATTTTATGATTTAGCACTTTTGCGTCTAATCCGGCAAAGTGCCTTTACGGAAAGCTACGTTGCGCTGCTAAGAACGCGCTCGCCTTCATCTGTGTTTCTGTCTGGCGTGTAAGAAAGTTCGCGCTGTTATCGACAAAAAATGGAATACCAACTAGCCCGTACCCAAACCTTGCATAAGCCGAAGGACTCGGGTTCAACTTATATAAAGGTAAAACGCAAAACCACCCCCTTATAAACGGATTTAGGTGCAAGTTGATTGATTTGTGGGGTTTAACGTCCCAAAACCAGCTCTGATTATGAGAGACGCCGTAGTGGAGGTCTCCGGAAATTTCGACTACCTGGGGTTCTTTAACGTGCACTGACATCGCACAGCACAGGGGCCTCAACATTTCGCCTCCATCGAAATGCAGCCGCCGCGGCCTGGATTCGATCCCGCGACCCTCGGATCAGCAGCCGACTGCCATAACCACCAGACCACCCTGGCGAGGCTTAGGTCCAAGTTAAGGAACACTAGATAGTCATAAGTTTTCCGCGGTTCTCCATCATATGGCTCACCTCATAATCACGTTCTGGTTTCACAAGATAGCCCGGAATTTAATTACATATCTTGTCTCTCTCTCCAGCTTCTTGGCCGTGCGAACCAATTTTAATCGCGTGTAAATCGTCAAAGCCGTGACCTACCCGCAGGAAAGACCAGAGAGCAAGCAGGAGGATTAAGTGGAAGATTGCCGAGAGCGAGACACGTTCCGTGTAGTCCGAGACCAGGACAGGACAGAAGACGTGCACGTAGGCGTAATAGGCCCAGCTGAACCCGGCCAGGACTACGAGGACCGGTATCCAGCGGGACAGAGAGTCACGATGATGCAGAAATCCGACGACCGCAGGCATCGTTATCCTCTTCTTCTACTGGTTCACTAATGCTTCAGAACGATGCTCCTTATCCACTACTGAGCATTAGCCAAGATATACGCGGTTTTCAAAACGTGCTGCATTTTTTTTTTCAACTATGTGTAACGAAACGAATACGAGAACGATAATGCAGTAAGTGTCGAATGATCAAATTAAAAAAAAATTGTGGAAGTGGGCAAAAATCCGTCAAACTTTCTCTAAAAGGGCCGGTGATTGACTAAAGCAGTTTCACGTGTAATATGGCAAGTTTATCGATTCCCTTTATTATTAGGCGTCGGACGATGAGATTATAAGAAAAATTGTAGACGTGACGAAAATATAAAATATAAAGATCTTTCTCATAAAGATATCGTAACTCAGTGATGCAACTTGATTTGCAATGTTTAAGCTTATCGGTTTTATTTATTAGGAGTGATGAAGATGCCCTTGAAAAGTTTAAAGCGACAGGTATATAGTCACGCCTACATAATTTAATCTCTCTAGGTATACATGTAAGATCTTTCACAGCAAATATTTCAGCAATGTCTCAACAGGTAACTTGAATAAGCTGCAAAGGTAGAAAGGCGCACCGCAAACTTCGAAGAATTCTCGCCATTTTCACCGTAAACGCGCCGTGCGGTGACATCGAATACACAGATCGAACAGTAGTGACAAGTCAAACAGTGCAGCGAACAGCTACACTATTTCACAAAGCGACAATGCTGGTGGCAATACCAGTAGAGAAACACACTCATGTTTATGGATGAAGGAAGTGGTACTTCTTCGCGTTATCTGAGCGTCGCGTTATCTGAGCGCCGTACTGCATGATTTACGACTACTGAGATTGTTTTCAGATACACAGACCACTTATTACCTCTTACGTCACTGTTACCGCTTTCACAAACAGCAACAAATTCTCCAGCACACCAGCTGGCCGGCCTTTAAGGGAATAAACAATGCTGGGGAGCAGGCCTCTCAGGTCTTCAGCCCGTAAGATTATACAAGCCCGTCTGTAACACTCGAAGGCAACTCAAAGAGTCCTGCGGCGCCTTTCCGAGTAGTCATCGAATGACATCCCTGAAGGGCCTCATTGCTCTTCGAATCACTCGCATGAAATATTTCTTTTCGATATTTTCGAGTATAAGCGGTGTTATAGAGATTTGTAGCAGGCTCCGAGAGCCTGCGACCAGCTTTTGTTAGGTCGAACATACCGCTAGACATGTTCCCTAGCGTGACATATTGAGAGGAGAGATGAAGAAGAAGAAGCTACATGTTTGCGGTCCTTGGCCGATCACTTGGGGCTCCGAGAACTGGTCGGTGCAGATGCTCAAGACGTTCCAGTGCCTGGTTATCGTGTCTACTCAACTGGCTTCCCCTGGTGCTTGTTTCGAGCCTCTTCGTGTGGGCCTACTACGCCTACGTCTTTGTATTCTGCGCAACCGTGATCCGCGACAGTGTCCTGAAAGCCACTGCATTGGGCACCGGATTTCACCTGCTGCTGTTTCTCTGCGTGTGGTATTTATCACCTCTGGATAATCAAACGCATACATTATTACGACTCCATGTGCTAGCGAGTGGAGTTCACGGTATTCTTCACTGCCTGTAACGTTGCAGATACAAGTTGCCTTGTTAGTAAAATGGAAAGGCAAGCTGGTTGGTAACTGTGTATTCTTAGAATTTTAGGCGTTAAGAAAGCAAGGGCGAGAAAGGGAAACAGCACCTCCTCCGGTTGCGTTCTCTTTCCCTGTCCTCGCCTTACTAACGCTTAGAATTTCAACAACGCTTCGTTAGGCCACTTTGCCACCTTGCGTCCTTTTGTGCGTCGTACCCACATCGCACTGGCGTATCCCGGAATGCTTTGATGGCATGTAGCACGCAATGCCAGCGTAGTTCGACGTATCACGAGACATGTAGCGAGTGTTCTTGTGATGACGCCACCTGATGGCGTGGATACCTGAACAGAAATGGCACTTTTTTCTTTTACTTTGCCCTGCAGTCACGCATGACGAGACCCTACAGACTCACAATTCTTAAGCCACGTTAACATAGTCCGACTGCGACCATACATGTAGGATTGATGGGCCGAAGGGCAACGAATAATTCTCAATCGCGAATTCCGCTGAAGCTATCCTGCGCTACTTCGCGCTCGACCAGAATTCTATCATACTTTTGCAACCATGGTAAAGCAATTGACAATGTCACTACAGGAAAGTGGGATACCCGCCCACAAAGAACTTTATTTTTGTTTAAATCCCTTCAATTGTAAGACATTTCTAACACTGTTAGATTCGGCCTTCAAATGTAGTAACGTATGCTTGCAAACGTAGTGCTCACAGCTTACGAAGCTACTGCGCGCCAAATTAAAAGTAAACGTCACTTCATACCACAACGTTTCATTAACGAACGTTCCAGAGAACTCTGCCGCCAGCGAAGACCAGGAATGGCAACATAGCGACTAAGCACTGCGAATGATGAATAGATCACGTATATGCCTAATGTTCGTCATGGCTTCAGACGGGTCTTTGTGTAGAATTACCGCTTTAAAAAATGTTGCGTTACGAGCTCAAGAATTTGCCGCGTTTGCATTCTGCCTTCATAGAGACGCGAGAGCTTTGACATTTGAGCCAACAAAGGCCGTATATTGCAGCACACATATCCGTAACAATGTTTCTTTAGCTATAAGCATGAAGATGAAAGAAGTCCATGTATATTATCTGTCATTGCCGTGATAGATCAACAATCGCCACCCCCCCCCCCCCCCCCCCCCACCCTTCCTTGCTTTTTTTAATCATATCAGCATGAAACGCAGCGGTTATTTTGACATTTTTTGGAATACCTCTTTCCGCCCTACCTTTTCGAATCACACAAAATGCACAGGTCTTACGCGCAGACCACGATAGCGTCCGTTGCACCCGTGCCGTTGCTCTTCCGGCTGACCGCTGGCGAGCAGCAGGCGCTGGAGAACTGCCACGACGAGCCAACTCGCCGAAGCGTGCTCGACGTGATGGCCATCGAACGCGGCGTGCTCACCCTCGGCAATGATGGCTGCGTGCGGTACTGCGGAGACTGCTGCCTCATCAAGCCGGATCGCTGCCACCACTGTTCCGTATGTCGAAGGTATGACGTGCACGCGCTTGCATAACAGCTGAAAATGAGAATCAATGGGGAGCAATCAAGGGCTTTCGAAGGAAGGCAGTCAAAGTAGGATAACACCATAGCTTAGTGACTGCTTGTTCATTAAGGCCTTGTGTGTCTCATGAGTATACTCTGAGGCCGTTACTGAAAGAAACGTAACTGATTACAAATACCTCAGTGTAAAAAGTGACAGTTCACAAAGGAGTGCAATCGAAAAATTACTCTGGAATAATCAACAACTTGGCACATAACTATTGGTAGAATTATTTATTGGGGTAGCGTATATATACACATATAATGTATAAAGCGCAACAAAAGCATCGAGACCGCCTGTAATTTTATTCGGCGAAATTGGTACCTGCACGTAGTACGTATCTCATTTTCGTGAAACGTTATGTTTCACGAAAAACGTTAGTGGTGCTCACTACCGGGTAAAATTCCAAAGCACAGTTTGAAATTTGACACGACAGTCTGATCCGTGTAATTTTTTTATTTGTGCAGTTGAGAACCGGAAAAATTAAATGCGCTGCAAGGATCTTTATTCACTAAAGGAAGTAATTGAAGCGTTACGAAATTTCAACAATATGCAACCGATTACAATCACCCCAATACTTGTAACGCATTACGTACAAGTTTCGTCTCTCCCGAGATTTTTCTTTAACCTTCACTTAGATCTGCAGCCGGTTTGCAGATTCATAATCATATTTGAAGAAGCTGTACGACTACCGCCACGCTCACTTCACGAAGATTAATGACACCCGCACGACCGCTTCGAAGAGCCGCCTTATCATCCCTCCTGTCGACACGCACGATATATATACGCTGCTGCTCTAGTCACGCATAAACCAGTGACCCGCTAACAGCTACTATACAGTAAGCAGAAAACGCTACATGCCTGACTGATCATACTAATTTCACAGGTAGATAACGGTTGAAAGACATTGTTAGTTCAATGCAGCAGTACGTTTCATCCCTCTAACAGTTTTCGTACATGTGCTTTGAGATAGGTTACATCAGTTAAAAAGAAAAGCTGAATCGATAGGTGCAATAACGCATTCGTACACCACCAGCACAAATGCGATCATCGACGACCGCCCCCTTTGCCTGAGTTCCTTCTACTTCGGGCCCTCTGTGTCATTTCTTTCTTGTACTTGCTGATAGCATTTCTTTAGATGTTTGTTGCGCTTTTGACGTTGCTAATAACAACATTCGCGACATTCGTCATTTCAGCTAACCGTGAAATCATAGTACGTTCTCTTATATAGAAGTTCGCAATGAGAGCCACGCTGTGTCTATACACACGCGCATTGTTGCAGGTGCATCCCGAAGATGGACCACCACTGTCCCTGGTTCAACAACTGCATCTGCTTTAGCAGCTACAAGTTCTTCCTGCTCACGCTTTTCTACGTAGTAGCCCTGTCACTCTTCGGTGTCTTCACGACGGGAGAACACGTCATTGAGATGTGGTTGAATGCGCGCATGACACCGTCGACATTCCACCTCACTTTCCTGGCGGTCTTGGCCACCGCGCTGTCACTGGGACTCGGCGCTTTCCTTTGGCACCACGTGTGCATGGTGTTCAGCAACGAGACGACGCTCGAACAAATGCGTGCCGTGCTCTTTCGCGAGACCGACGACTCCTTCGACATCGGCCACTGGCAAAACTTTGCTCAGGTGTTCGGTACGCGGATGTCACTCTGGATGCTTCCCGTGTTCACCAGCGTCGGCGATGGGCTGCGATTCCCCACGAAGCTGCATCCCCTCCGCGGAACTCAGCATTGCGAAGACTCGGCAGAAGCCACCTACTCGACTGGCTCGTCCGCCTGTAACTTGTCGACATCCACTGTGGCTGTGACTATATGATTATGCGTTACCAATAAGTCCTGGATGTTTTTATATGACGCATATTTCAGAAGACGCCGTGGAAGACTGTTACGTTGCAGGACTGTAGCAGGCGAGTGTATAGACGCCTCAGGCAACTATCACTTGTTTGTCCTCCTTGGAATGGAGGCGTGCGACCGCACAGAGACACGTTCGATTGTATCTATTCACTTTAAACTTTCAATTAAACTATGACTTATAATTGCTTAGACACTCATATTCTTGCCTGCAAGTAGGAACCTACACTTATATGGTGTGTGTATCATTTTCGCGAAAGAACTCATTATGCGCACCACTGCAGTTTTGTACTCAACTCGTAACTACTGCAGCCCATCACGCGGGCTGTCCAGCCAGCAAAAAGTGTGCCTTCTGTCTTTTCTTTAAATATGTAGTTGAGTTAATATAGCACAGTGCAATTTTCTGCAAGCGGGAAGTTCTGAAACGTGAGTTAAAAGACGGCATGGCATCCTTTGTTATCTGGTAATTGACGTTCATCATACCTATTTCCTCCGAACGCAACGTAAGCATGTTAAAAAAATAAGATACTCCACGAATTTTTAACAACATATGGCGCAGCCGACGATATTTCGCGTACATTTAGAAATCAATAATTCCCCAAAACGTGGCGTAGAAAGCATAAAAAAATCACAAAAAAGAAAGACACAGCCCATTCAAGAGAAAGCATAAACTGGGCCACTGTACGTCATAAGAAACTGACATCTCAAGGATATACGAAAACGAGTGTTCTGTCATCACGAACAGGTTTGTGGTCACCGAGTAATGTGCGCACAATTGTTTTCGCAATGCGCCAGATCTGACTGGAGTACAATACAAGGCGCAGATTGCTAAAGAGATCTCCAAGAAGGATGTGAACGCGCCATACGCTTATGTGTGCTTCGTGTGACCGTAATGTGGGCATGCTTGTTCGTAACTTCTCAGGAAACAGGCAGTGCAGAGGTGTCATGGAGATGTTAAAATCAACTTGCGAATGTTAAACGAATGTTTTGCTCCACATGCAGGATTCTGAATGTAAAGCTTGAATTAATGTGTATAGTCGACAAATCCTGCTTTCCCTCCGCACGACATCGTTATTTTTCTTTCTTTTTTTGGCTCCACGACTTTATTCAGAAACGAAGTAACATCCCTGTTCACGAAGTTCACAGTTTTTCGGTATGCTCAACGAAGATACTCCAAAGCTTTTGTTACTGTCTCTAGCCGTCATCAAGATAGCAGGAAGCCTGACGTTAACGCCTGATGAGGACTCCAAGAGAAGCACCGTATGTGTTGTTCCTTCTTATATTGTCTCAGTTGCTTATATTCTATGCTTACTGAAACGCGAGCACGTAATAAGAGATGCAAAAGCCCTTAACTTTCCTGCATGGACATTACCAACTCTGATGGAATTTGGCGGGAATACCCGGACACATGCTCCTCTACGATTTAGACATAGATGATTAAACTAAACAAAGGTAGCAAGCGTTACTGGTGCCTGTCTAAACAGAATCTTAAACTTGGCATGTCTTGTGTCTGTATCGGTGCATGCAAGACTGGAAGTGGAGATGAAACGAAAGTACTAGGTGCAATTAACGGCGGAAAACTCAGTCACATTAAGTGGTGGTATTTCCAAGGCCGGCGGGACTTCAAGGGCTTTTATTTTCTTTGGGAAAACAGCAACACGGAGATTTTTAAGCTATTTTACTTCGTGGTTGGCTTTCTGTGGAAATTTGTGGCAGATTTAAAAGTCTTTTTCTCACTCGGATACCGTAAAGGCCTACGAGGCATTAAATAGGAGGAGTTACAATGAATGGGGCAATGAAATAGTTAAAATAGTGAAATAAACAAAAACCAAAGCTGTTGTTCTGCCATTCATCAATCGATCGCTATAGACACAGTAAGGTAATTAGACAAAAACAGACTGGTTGAAATGCTTCAAGTCATCACACGTCGCATTTCGATTTCTCAGTAATTGATGTCCACATCGAATAGTCGAGCTCGAGAGGCTAGAATTGCACAAAGTTCCGCGTAAGAAAAAAAAGAAAGCACGACATAATGCTGCCGACGCATGCAAACAGAAAAAATACAAAGAAATACTAATACACCACAAGCTCACCCTGCTAATATTGAGACGCCAGATCATTTTACACGTTACAGGTGGAGCTGATAGCAAGCAAGGGCTACCCCGCGGAGGAGTATACTATATTAACCAAGGACAACTACACCATCAGGATCCAAATAATACCGGCTGGACGAGTAGGCGTTCAGGAACGGCCGCAGGGCGGAAAGCCGGTGGCATTTTTGATGACCGGTCTGGAATGTAGCAGCGCCGACTTCGTGGTGAACCTGCCACATCAGAGTCTTGGTAAGTTTGGCTGTAGCACACATAACACTTCGTAAATACACCTTTCTCATCGATGCATAAAGTCAGTGTGCTTAGTGTGCAAAGCTTGGACACTAACAATTAGAACATCTTCGCAATCTATACTTTATTAGTTTGTGAATTAATGTTCCTTTTGTGTGGTGCTGACACGAGTGCGCAAGACTTCCAGTCTGTTAATTTTTCCGTAGATTTCATATTGATGCTCATCGTATTAAATATCGCGTTCGAGAATAAATAGAACCATGACGTGGAAACGCAGTGGATGTGCCCTTTTCCTGTTTAGCGATATCCGGGAGCGGCGGCCGCCTGTTGAGGAGCGCAGAATGCAATAATTACTGGATCACTTTGCCTTCTGTGCACGAACCTCAGGTCATGAAAATTCTGCTCGGCTCCTGCTCTGAAGCGCCTACACGTTTGCTCAAGATGCCAAACTCAATAATCAATCGTCGCAAAGAACCTCTGGCGATAAAAGTTTAGTAGCCGCTCACATGGTGTGCCCGGTTTCACGTGAGTCCTTATCTTTAACGTAATATTGTGTCAATCATCCCTTCCTCGCCATTCTTCCCCATTTTGTCGTCGAAACACTGAAGGCGTCTAGCAAACGACGATTAAACTGGTGTATTGCTTGCTAAATGTTCAGCTTGCTAAATATTAAGCGTGCTTAATGTGCAGCTTAGCAGCCTGAAAAAATGTCACGCCGTAGTAAGGAAGTCTGGATTCAACTTTGACGGAACGAATCCACGCCGTTCTTGCATATCTACCTATCGGAGTGCCATAGCCCCGGCGGCTCATCGAACCAGTGACTTCCTGCTTAGCAGCAATGCCACGGAGATTTGATAGATAGATAGATAGATAGATAGATAGATAGATAGATAGATAGATAGATAGATAGATAGATAGATAGATAGATAGATAGATAGATAGATAGATAGATAGATAGATAGATAGATAGATAGATAGATAGATAGCGGGGAGGCCTCCATGAACATGTGAGCTAGATATTGTTGCACTGCGCGCACCAGGGACTTCTCAATTTATTGTCAAATAAAGCTGGAATCCGCGTCTTCTTCTCCCAAAAACGACGTCACTGGGGGCACCGACTACGTCGCTTGCAAACGAGTTAGCATTGGTTGATGTCGTGATCGCGAGAACGTCCTCAGCAATGCTTTATTTGTTTGATTTGTATTCAACAAACAAGGAAAACGTATGTACCTGAAGAACGTTTAAAAAAAAAAGTAAAGTGGCACAGTCGATGCCCCAACGAAGTCAGTCGTTGAAAGAAGAGCATGGTCGTTTGCAGATGTATTTGAAACAGAACTGCGAATTCCCTGGTGCATCCAGTGCAAGAATATTTGGACCACATACTCGCAGGAGCCTGTAGGACTGATCGGCGTCGTCTTCTCACTACGTTCAAAACATGTTGCAGGGCCCCTTCCAGCTTCATTTCTCGAAAGCGTTCGTTTTGAGCGAGCCTACGATTGTTCCCATCCATTTGTTTTCTTTCCAAAAAAAAAAAAAAGAAAGAACAAATGTGCGCAGGCTCCATTGTGCCTCGAGTCATAACGTCTTTGCAACGATTGTTCGATTCGCTATGGCGACCACGGATGCATAGCTTCCTCGGATCTCTTGTTTCTACACATAGAGCTAAGTTACTACACTTGTGTACATTGAGATGCGCCCATAATCTTGGAATATGATGATGATGATGATGATGATGATGATGATGATGAGGAGGAGGAGGAGGAGGAGGAGGAGGAGGAGGAGGAGGAGGAGGAGGAGGAAGGAAGGAAGGAATAGGAAAGGCAGGGAGCCTAACTTGGGCTGGGGATAGGCTACACTGCACTGGGGGAGTGGGGAAGGGGATAAGATTAAAGCTTTCGTGTGGTCTGTCGCCGTACACCGCAGGGCCCCACATTTCACGGAGTCATGCGGTCGAATCCTTGATGGTAGATCGAGTTCCCGGGTTTGACGTCCCATAAATATACGATATGATTATGAGAGACACCGTAGTGAAGGGCTCCAAAAACATCGTAGAGTCGCGGGCCTTAACATTTCGCCTCCATCGAAATGCGGCTGCCCCGGCCGCGATTCACTAGGATCAGCAGCCGAATGCCATAGCAACTATAGATCACCGTGGCTGGGCGTGGTTGAATTTTGAAATGCTCCAACGATTTGTCGCCGGCGCTGTCACATAAAGTAACATTTAGGTCTTGTATACGTCATGCATGTTCCTTTGGGAGTCGGTAAAGCTTTGTGGGTGTTGGCACAATTGGGAAGTATATTCCAGTCTTTCTCATTTAGCGTAATGTATTTATTTAAAGCTTAACGACTAAATAGAACGCTTTAAATACAATTTAAATACAGTTCATAATTCTAATCTAATGAGCGGGCTTAGTTGCGGACGCAATGTAACTCAGCAGGTATCATCCATAAAAAGAACGCTTTGAAGAAAATCAACTTTTATAAATCACAATGGTGCGCATTAAAAACAGAAGTTTAAAAATATTTTCACTTTCTAGGTTTCATCTTAGCTGATAACGGATACGACGTCTGGTTGGGTAATGTCAGGGGCACCCAGTATTCAAACCACCAATGGATGAACAAGGAAAACGAAGCCTTTTGGGACTTCAGGTAACTAACTGCATGCACGAACTAGCATTATTAATCCAACAGTGAGCTCAACAGAAATAAATATTTTCCAATCCACAAGCACGTTCTGGTATCGAAGCGTGTCGTTCTCAATAATAATAATAATAATAATAATAATAATAATAATAATAATAATAATAATAATAATAATAATAATAATAATAATAATAATAATAATAATAATAATGCAGCCTATTCAATGGAGACAGCAGAAAGATACCCTTCATAACAGCTTCCACTATGTCTGGCCTATGTAAATAGAGGTTCTGGTCTGGCATTAGGCGACGTCATCATGTGGCAGGAAGCGTCCTCCTACCGTTTACCGTTATCGTACAAACTGATCC
This sequence comes from Hyalomma asiaticum, assembly GCA_013339685.2. Taxonomy (NCBI): domain Eukaryota; kingdom Metazoa; phylum Arthropoda; class Arachnida; order Ixodida; family Ixodidae; genus Hyalomma; species Hyalomma asiaticum. The sequence continues at coordinate 99,775,120 of CM023486.1, forward strand.
ACGAGTTTTCTAGATTGCATCTCTTTTCCTTTGACACGGCACAGATTGCGTTGTTATAACACACGCCTTGTCCTCTAGTTGACATTTAATTACTAAGGCACATCGGTGTCGGCAAGTAGGACGTTCTCCAGTCTTGTTCTGTGCGAGACAACTATGAACGCGCGACGGAAGTCTGTGTCTGCGCAACTGTAGACGAACTTATTGATTTCTACCACAAACGAATATACTTCTTCGGCAGTTAACGCAAATTTCGTAGCTTGGTACGTGGTGGGCAATCCTAAATCATGCACTTGCTCGATACCGCAGAGAAAACAAATGTGTGTGTCTGAAAGGTAATATTATGTTGTTTTCTGTTTCGCATTAACCTTCGCACGTGTCACATCGTAAGGTTCCGTTGCGAATAAAAATACACGTCAAATGTCGTCACAGCTTCTTCAAGCGCATTAGGTTCTCGATTTTACCCTGTTTATACCCATGTGTTTCAGCATCGACGAAATGGCCGCATACGACCTACCAGCACAATTCGACTGGATCCTCGAAAAGACCCAGCAGTCCTCACTGCAGTACGTAGGGTGGTCCCAGGGATGTGGTATTATGTTTGCTTTACTTGCCGAAAGGCCAGAGTACAACAAGAAGGTAAGAATACAAACGGAATACCACAACTACCGGTCCTTTGTACGCGTGCAGTTGCAATCTACGCCCTAGCCCTATGGTTTCTCCACAGTCAGATGTTGATAGCTCTTGCTTCCGTCTCGAAAACAAATCTCTTCATTCATATGACCCCAATTTAACTGACATCGCAACTTGTCAGTAGAGGCACAGGCAGAATTAGAACCAGGCGCACACAAGGTGGTTGTAATGCCAATGTGCTGCTCCTTCCGTTCACATATTTCATGCAAGACACTCAGTGGTATCCAGTATGCTCAGTAACTTTCAATTTTACTGTCTATTTAAATGTCAGTACTTGTTTGCGGGCTCACCAAAGCACGCGTCGGTCCCTCTCGAAACTCATTCATTTTCCGAACAAGTGTGGCAGGCGCAGCGCCTCCCATAAACCGCGAGAATTCAGACGAGATCAAGGTTTTCGTTTCTGGCGCATTCGTTTTCCCTCTGCATTTCAGCTTCAACTTTTAGTGAAGCAGAAACAATAATCAAGTGGGAGGAGGTTTATTGGCAGAAAAGATTCATATCGCTCACGGTTTTAGGTGTGCTTATAAGCGGGACACGCGTGCCAGATGGTCAAAATTTCCGTAGCCCCCCACTACGGCGTTCTTCTTTCTAGCTCTTTCAGTCCCTTTCCCTTACCCCCATGGACTCTGAGCCATGCCTCTGACATGGGCTGCAGAAAATAGCGTATGTTCCTTAACCGAACCAGAGTCATCATCATCATCCTCATCATCATCATCACGACAGACTTGATAAGACAGATGCTTGGGCTAGTTGGTGATTGGGAATCAACATATTTGCACAGCGCAGGACTACGAGTAGTTACGACGTAACTACACAAGAAGAGACAAGGACAGAAAGAGCGCTGCAGAAGAAGAGACAAGGACAGAAAGAGCGCTCTGTAGTTACGTCGTAACTACTCGTAGTCCTGCGCTGTGCAAATATGTTGATTCCCAATCATCATCACGCGTGCTAACTGCTTATTGGCCATTCTATTTTATGTCAAATCCGAGTGAATTTAGGAAGGCGTCCTCCCGTTAATCCGTGCTTCATGGCAAGAGTGTACTTACGATAACAGGAGACAGAAAATAGAGGTGCCAAAAAAAAAAAAAGAAGGAAATGGTGTTACCCACGGTCACGTGGCGCTTGCACAGACGTCTGGTGGAACAAAGCAGCTAGTCTGACACCACGAACGCATAGCTGTACTGTGCATTTCAAAAAATGTTTTGGGGAGAAAGTGACGTTAAAGGTGACGTATTCTTCAATGCCACGGTATAAGACCGACTGCGCAGGGCAGCCGGAAAGGTGCACCACAGCTAAGTCGATTGATCAAGACAGCAGCCTTCTTTCCGCTACAAGCGATCTGTCCTCTTGCTATCTCCCGAGGAAACAGAATGCACCCATCCTATCCGTTCCACGAGACTGGAACGGCGGTAGCTCTTCTGTGGGCGTTTTTTGTTTTTGTTTTTGTTTTCTCCATAATGTGATGCGCATAGATCGTTTCGTATTCTGACGCTTAAGGTTAGCTTATGCTTTGTTTTGTTTCGTTCTTTTTCGCATGCCCAACAGATTAGACTGTTCCACGCCTTAGCGCCAGCAGTTTTCTTGAGTCACATGACGTCACCTATGAAGCGTCTGGAACCGATCTCCAAACCAATATATGTGAGTGCCTAGCATAATTCCACATTTCTTTTCTCTCACTGAGTCTACTCCTAGGCATCTTCTATCCGTGTCCTCTAACGGCATACGATGTCTGACATATGGAAGACACCAACAAAGGAAGCGAAAAAATAAACAAGGAATAATAAAGCAAGATACAAAAACAGTAAAAATATGAAGCCTAAGACGCACCAGGCAAACTGAAAAATGAACTAAGAGACGAAACATTGCATTCCTTTAACTTCAGTCCAATGATTGGGGTGTTTACAATTTTCCCTATTTCAACCCTACGTCATGTGATGCGACACTTTTCCGTCCAGTATAAACACTGTTTGGTCGTATTATACGCACTTAATTAACGACTGCAAGTGTATTAACGAGGTACCCTCGCTATTCTGCGTCAGGTAGCTTTCCAGGATCTTACGAAAGGCGATCTAGAAAACGGTGCCACCCCGCCACGGTGGTTTAGTGGTTATGGCACTCGGCTGCTGATCCGAAGGTCGCGGGATCGAATTCCGGCCGCGGCGGCTGCATTTCGATGGAGGCGAAACGTTGAGGCACATGTGCTCTCCGATGTCAGTACACGTTAAAGAACCCCAAGTGGTTGAAATTGCCGAAGCCCTCCACTACAGCTTCACTCATACGTGGTTTTTGGACATAAAACACCAGTGATCAATCAGGAAACGGTACAGCCTTAAATCCGTTGTCATAGGCATGTGAGGCTCAAACATAAGGCACTGTTCCCGCGACTGTGCGAATTCTAAAAGAGCGGACTCTACTCTCCTATCTGCATACTCTCATCTAGTGGGCCGATTCCTAAGCTGTAGAGCAGTCTAAAAATAAGAGATACGGCTGCAAATACGTAAACAGCCCACCACTCCATATGTTAGACCAGCATATGAAGCATCGACACTCCATAGAGTGCCATGCGTAATTACTTATAGTCTTTTTCTCTATATCGCGAAGGAAGACATTATCTTTCATCGAATTTTCTTAGACGAGCATCAAAACGTGAGCAGAATCACTTCGCACTTGCCGCAGTTTTCTTATTGCTTCTGTCAGCAAAGAATGATCTGCAAGGAAGGTCTCATGCAGAACTTGCATGTATTGTTTTTGTTGGGTGTGAAATCATTGTAAACATACAGCTATTAGTGTCATAAGCCTTCGATGTAAAGCATACTCCAGACAGTCATAGAAATTACGATTACTAGAAATTATGATTATACCCTAAATTCGTAAGGCAAGAGTTGAATGAGCCGCCAAAAATAAATTTTGCCCCAGGAGAAATTGTGGTTTAGCTCTGGCTAAACAGTGCTGTTAAATGGGCTCGCACGCGCTGTGCTGTGAAACATTTTATACTTGTAAAATCAGGTTTCTTTCATACTTCTGCACTACTCACCTTGATGCTTGAAGCAGCGCACAAGATTAAAGACACACGGAGACAGCGGTAGTCCCATCTACTCGCTGTCCTCCTTGTGTTTTTCGAAATTCTTGTGAGTCTTGTGTGACGTCCGCTGTGACACGGCTTCAGCTTCGTGCTCGGCTTCAGAAGGCAGTCACGACGACGTCACGTTACCTTCAGAAACAAGGACTAGACATTTCATGCGAAAAGTGTGCAATGGTGGCATTCACCAGGAAACCGATGTTTGCATATAAAATCGCCATTAACGGTCAAGTAATACCATACTGCCGAAGTCATAGGTTCCTGGGAGTGGTAATTGACAGAGACCTGTCTTGGACTCCGCACGTGAACTACGTGAAGAAACGGCTGACTGCTATCTGCCACTTATTCAGATTCCTCGCAGGGAAAAACTGGGGCCTGTCCATACACGCTATGCTACAGCTGTACAGAGTGCTGTTCGTCGGATTCCTGCGGTACAGCCTACCTGCTATCGCCAACACCTGCAAGACTAACCTGCGCACGATACAGAGCATTCAAGCACAAGCTCTTAAGATATGCCTTGGCTTACCACGCAGCGCGTCAACGGCTGAAACCATTGCCATAGCGCAGGATTACTCTATCACGACGCACATCGCCGTTGAGACCATGCGACTTCACCTCAGGCATGTGGCTAGGACTCCCTCACACCATCTGGCGAGCCTCGTTGCTGCAAGGCCCCGCACTTCATTCAGCGCTAATGTCAATGCACACAGTGCGGCGTTTACTCCAGGGTACACGCCTGCGGCTAAGCGAGTGCTACCTCCGTGGTGTTTGAGTCTCCCACAAGTACACCTCACAATTCCTGGGATGCAGAAGAAGACAGATCTACCAGTATCTGCGCTAAAGCAACTCAGCTTACACCTGTTGTACGAACGGTACGGTAACCACGTACACGTATACACCGATGGATCGACTACGTCGTCCAGTTCTGGCGGAGCGGTGATCGTACCAACGCAGGGGATAACGATTCGACTAAAGACGTCTCATGTCACGACGTCCACGGCGGCAGAACTCACGGCTCTACGTCGTGCGCTAGAATTCATCCGTACTGAGAGACCGAGGAAATGGGCTGTGTTTTCGGACTCGAAGGCGGCGTTGCAGTGCATACGGTCAGCTCTTAGGCGCGGATGCCACGAGCAGCTGACGTACGATGTAATCGTGCTTCACCACCACCTCCGGGAAAATGGCCACGAGATTGACTTTCAGTGGGTGCCCAGCCACTGCGGAATCAGCGGCAACTAGTCCGCAGATGGCGCAGCTCGCACTTCACATCAAGAGGCGAACATTGTTTCAATTCCACTCTCAAGGACAGATGCTGCAATGCAGCTTCGACACCTGGCACGCCGTCTCTCACTGGTTGAGTGGAACACACCAAACATCAGACGAACGCGACTGTACCAGCTAAACCCTTCCCTGCATCTCCGCCCTCCATCAGGACTTCCTCGACATGAGGCATCGCTTCTTTGTCGACTTTGGCTGGGAGTTGCCTTCACAAAGGCATACTCCGCATTGATTGGAGCGATCGACAGTGCAACCTGCGAGATGTGCGACACCGACGAAACCCTGGACCATCTGCTGTGCCACTGTCCGCGATTCGTCGAGGAAAGGAAAATCCTTGCTGAGACGCTACACCACCTTGACGATCGGCCACTATCCTTACAGATGCTACTCGAACACCGCCCTCATCGCTCCTCGGCCCACAAGGCACTAAAAGCACTTTTACGCTTTCTCAAGACGACTGGTTTGCGTGAACGCCTTTGACAGTTGGACTTGTCCGACAACGTCTTCTTCATTCTTCCCCTTCCTTCTCTCTCTCCCATCTTTCTATTCCCCCTTCCCACTCCCCCAGTGTAGGGTAGCCAACCGGACGCCCTTCTGGTTAACCTCCCTGCCTTTCTGTTTTCCCCTTCCTCCTCCTCCTCCTCCTTGTGAGCTGCATCAAACATCAAGATGATCTGTTAGAAACTCGCCCAACAATCGATTTCATTCTCCGCTACTACTCATCGAATAGGCGTGCTCATTTTCCCATTTTTCAGAACATCGGTGAGTTTCTATTTCGGGGATCCTTGCTGGGAAAACACCTTAAGGTCATCGACACAATGAAGCAGCTGTCCTGCAACCCAGTTTTACCAAGCATTTCCTGCACGGCCGCTTTCCTCTTCGTGAACAGAGGATATCCTGTCGACATAAACATGGTAACCTTATTGTTTCTAGGCTACAATTTTTATTATGCTATAATTTTTATTGCAATATTTATTAAGACCACACTTAGATGGAGACTAAGATAAAGAAAACGACTTTTGTTTCATTAGTATATTATATTTTCGCAATAACAAAAACACCAATCTTGCGAGGAGAAGACTCTCGCTAGGATAGAACACACACAAAAAAAAAAGATAGAGGTAGCGATGCCGCTTTGAAGTTCCAGCCCTAATAAGCGTGACGTCACAGATCTTTGACGGCGTCTGCTAAAGTCCACATAACTATTTATCGGTAAGGAAGACATAGGGAGCCCAACCTCAAGTTTGCGCAGCGCCGTCCGGCAGTGAAGCGGAGAGAGGTGGAACTACCGGTCGCTCCGACGGTCGCACTCGCATTGCACGAGCGGAGAAACGTGTTTCGGGAGGCTCTTATCTCGCGTTTCCCGCCCGCCCGCTGCAGTGTTTTTTTTTTTTGTCAGTACGGAAAGGAGGCACACAATACAGCTGCTTTGCGCGCTGTCACAGCGGTTTAGAAAAAAAAGAAGAATAGCCGAGAACTGCCCGTGAAAATCAGGTTCCGTTTCCCTGGCAGAGACGGCCACCACAGGAAATCGCAAAATGATGTAATGCTTGCACGCGCGGAATCTTGGTGTCACTTTTTGCAACATAAGATATCATCAATAGTTAACACGGAGAAACGTGATGGCAAGTCGTATTTTAACAGAACTGCGTATGTCAAGCGAAAGTGCATGCAGCGAGTATATTCGCCTTACATTTCGAAGAGTGTGCGCTTGCTAGGTCACTTACCATTTTTAATACGACAGCAGTGGTAGACGTTGGCCCCATACATCACAGTTATTAAAAACCGTGAGTACTGGTGCAGTTTTACTTCATGGCGATAAGTGCGCAAAAAGAGCACCAGGACAGAGAGGGACAGAGAGGTGCTGTGTTTGCGCACTTATCACCATGAATGCATACTAAGTGGTCCGAGTATCCGCTCTTCTGCAGTTTTACTTAATTAACTGGTGGATATGGGTTTTTAGTCGCTGTTCAGTACAAAACTTGAGTAGCTGGATGTTCATAGTGAGCGTGTTAACGCTGGCCATGGAAGCGCCTGTGCCACTGGCGGTATGTAGCCGCCGCTTTGGCTAGGTAGGCCAAGTATGTGTAGAGAGAAGCAAGGTAGCGATAAAAACAGCAAAGATATTGCGAAGTCTGATGCTGTTTTTATCATCAAAAGTTACATTATAACGGGAAACACACACAATCGAAGGGCGCATTTTACAGTGTTGACGAATTGGGCTTTCGAAGGGCGCATTCTATAGTGTTGACGAATTGGGCTTTTAAAACAAACAGAGCGCCATTACTGTAAGCGCACACGGTCTGAAATAATTGCTTACACTGCAGGAAACACGCGTGGTCACGGTGGGCGTTAGAGATTATCGTGCCGCATTGTAATGCAGACAAAATCAGCTTCAAAAAGATGAAACCAGCATGATGTGACGATGAGATGTCGCTATCTTTCGAGGCAGAGCTTGTACGCGGCTGTCAGCATTGCGTATTGTAATGCTGCCAGCGACTGAACAAGGTAGACGTAAATATGAACGGTTCATACTAATCATATAATAAATTTGAAGTCTGTTGTGGCCTGCAACCGATGGAATTTCGAGCGAACGTACACGAAATTGCAATTTCTTGCGCCTACAGCTCCGAGCAGACGCCACTTCACGATGCGTTTTATCAGCCGTATAATTACAGAAACTGAAAACTCGTCTCTGGTTTCACGTCAGTAACGTAGTCATCCACACGCGCTTGGCAGCCACGAACACAGCATCGTCTTCAACGACCTACTAGGTCCCGTAATTGCAGTATTTAAAGTGTGGTATATATTGAGATTGCAAGCCCGAAAATGTTTTTCAGTCCCACAAATTTTCCTGAAGTTGCCATACAACGTACGCGTGACGCAGCATATGCAGCCACTGAGCGCGTGCGAGTTGTGAGAGGCGCCTTGGGCGGCCTAAGAACGCGCTAGCACGCGCAAAAAGCGGGCGCACTCACAGGCGGCAAGGGCGAGAGCAGAGGGCGAAGCGACCGCAAATCGTACCAGCTGCCGAAACGGCGCTTTTCGGAGGCGCGCCGCAGCGCCCTCTGTCCCAGCTTGGGAGGCCTATACATCGCGTTCTAGGGAAGCCAGAGACTTAACACAGGGAGTTCCAGAACATTTGAAGGAACGAATTTGGCGAGAATACGAAAACAAAAAAATTTAGCCTTCTGACGTTCCGAGATCGAAGTTCCCGCGCAAATTTCAAAATTAATAATTTTACACTAATTTTCTCTTTTAATACTGAACATAATGTTGCGAAATTAACGACAATCGAGTCCTCGAAGTAAAAGGATTCATCATAAACCACTTCATATTTTCCCTTTAATATCCCTTTAATATCGCCTCTTCAGCGTCATCGGTAGCAGCAGACGACATTGCACCTCCCTAAGTGCGCTCTGGGCGCTTTATTGCTTTTTTTCTTCCGAGAGTGGTGAAGATTTCATTTTGGAATACTTTAAATTGGAATCCACACAAAGTTAATTATTTCTAACGTAGCTGGATTCCGCCCGTTACGAACGCATGTATGCCGAACTTTGAGGAGCCGTGAATTGGTCTTGCTCATAAGAGCTTGTTTATTTTACATTGTTTCGTTTTCACTCATTACTTGAGTGCGATTTCCCGGCAGTCCAACTCTCACTACTACTACAACTACTACAACTTCTACTACTACTACTACTACTACTACTACTACTAATAATAATAATAATAATAATAATAATAATTACTCTGCCTGTGGGTTTTGTGAGTGCAGGTTTGGTCCACAGAAAAGATAAGAACGAAGTCGCCGGAATCCCGTCCTTTATTTCGTACAACATAGTTAGCCTACCACGAGTTATGTACTTCTTTCTTGCCAAGGATACGTCGCCCTGAAGAACCGTCGAGCAGCATCATCTGAACAGTGCTCAATAGTCCATAAACACGGATTAAACACACTTGTCAGTCATCAGGCTTTCTTTAGTCTTACACAAATCACACTTTGACAAATGGTGCAATATAGCCAGGCAGTATCCAAAAGCACTCGTTTTAAAGATTCACACGTGAATGCACGAAAGAGAAAATTATTGCGGTGACTGGCGCCGTAGAAGATATGCCAGAGTGAATTTGAGTGAGAAATTGAGACCAGCGCGTAGTGAACATGAATTAAATAAAAGAAATGTGGTCGACCAGCAACGTCCCACTTATGACAAGCAGCAGTCGTTTCAGAATCCTAATTACCAATATTAAGTCGGTCATTTCTTTTTTATATTTGTAAATTGTACCGCCCAAATTAAAAAATATATATATGCTTCACCCATTCACTCAACAGCGATCTCATTACCAAGTTTCAAAATAGGGCACTGTTGGACAGAGCTGAAAATATGGGGATCATTTTCAAATTTCCTTAAAAACTATTGTACTTCTCTATTTCCTTATATTTGCGAGCGATCCCCTGTTCGTAAAGGCCTTAGAAGTGAATTCGCAAGACCATTTTTAGAAGTCCAGATGCGCTATATGTATATGTTCCCTCCTCTGAACGTAAACGTCTACGACAATAATTTGTCCGGCTGGGTTAAGAATTTAGCTGTAACCATGGCGAACCGGGGACCATCCGCAGAGTATCCCCGCAAATTAGTCCCAAAGCGTCGACCTTGTAAGCATGGCGTCAGTTGAGGCTGACCCCAGGAGCATGGTCGCGAATTTCAACTGATATGACCCAGTTCGGTAGAAATGACATCAGTTCATCGGTGCAACGATCCCACAATACGGTATTAGTCAACAAGTAGAAGTACGCCCTGTGCACGAATTCACTGAACTATGTAACACATATAACAATGCGAATTCGATAAACAATAACGACATCCTTCCCTTTGCCACCTCCACAGACGAGGCTGCCTGTGTATATGGGCAACGCTCCATCAGGGACATCGATGAGGAACCTTCTTCATTACGCACAGGTGAGCTGCGTTGCTTCCCCGCTAGTGCGCGAGATTATTTTTGTTTTAGACGTAGATTTTGGAGGTTTGGAGCAGACGTGGTAAAGGATGTATGCACGCATGTTGGATTGTCAGAGCCGCAAAAGAACAAGGAGGGGAAAGGAAGGTACAGTAAATATCGCATCGTAGTGTGGTTGTTCATAGAAACATAAACGCACTGTCAATGACGTATTCACAATGCATTTCGAAGCGTATTAAGCGTATTGCTTGCCCTGCTCATGTTCCTCCCCTCTGTACTGTGCAATGCCTGCATAATCTACATATGCCAGTTCTCGCTACAGCACTTGCCGTTGTGGGTATGCCAGTTCTCGCTACAGCACTTGCCGTTAGCGCCCGTCCTGTGCTCTTTGTCTGTCCGTGTGTTCCATTGCGCTACATTTTTATAGAAGTGGGTACCTGCTTTGAGTACGCACATTCAGAGATCTATGTAAAGTTTTACAACTAATGAAGCCCAATTATATTCTACTTTGATTATGCAATTATTCAACTGCTTTCTTTAAGGAGTAGCTATCATTGCAATCCAATTAAATCGTCTTGTATTTGACTACATAATTACAAAATTATACATAACTCATATTTTTGTGTCAGCATTCAAACTGTTCTTTGACAGTTTGACAACCCTGGACAACCCTGACAGTTTGACAACCCTTGACAACCCTTGATAAGTTTTTGAGATGCGTATGTGCAGGTAGCGAAGTTTCCGACCCCATTTACCGATGACATATCTATTTATGCCACGTCATTTGTGCATGTATGTGCTTATGTAGTTTAAAAAAAAAACTTTATAAAAATTAATCTGAGAAACAGTCGATCACGCCAAAGTAACCTTTCGAATATTTTTTTTTCTTTTTTGAGTCTGTAAGTTTGATTGTGGTCTACTACTTTTTACGGTGGAGTAATTGTAATTGCAATCGTTTACTTCTTTCACTAGTGTGTACAAGTCTGTACACATGTGCTCCCAAACACTGCTGCAGGTGTCTGTCACTCCGACGCCGTCAAACAACACACGTGCAGATACAACAGGCAATTACATCGATGAAAGGGATGTCTTCAGAAGAGGGTGGAGCGTTGGGATGAATATTGTGTGAAAATCAATTGTACGCCGTCGAAAGCGGTAGTCGTACGTGGTGTTTCTAAGGCTTCAGTACACTTTAGGAACGCTCACTACAGATTGCGAAAATACCTTTAGTGCACTGTAATTCACAGCCGAGAATGTGTTTAAACGGCTACAATGACATATCATTGCTAAAAGTTACCTGCAAACCTTATTGCACTGGATGATCGTATATTGCCTCGCGCCTTGATTTTGTTTTTTATTGCAGTTAACGAAGTCAAGGAAGTTTCAAAAATTTGACTGGGGTACAAAAAAGAACTGGCAAGTGTACAAAAAGGTACGTACTAGTGTGCAAGAGAGTTTCGGACTCGGCGATGTCCCCTTGGTAGAAAATACTGTTCGTATATGCACACTAGTAAATGTCAGCCAGTGTATTGTTGCACAAACTTTGTCACTCAAATTTGTGTGAAAAGGCTGCTTGCCTTTGTTTGGTTTTGAACCTCAGCAATAAGAGTTGAGGTACATCAGTTATAAGACGACGCTATTTTTAACACCGCCACTTATTCAAAGTGACCTTCACAGCGATTTATTTCGCTATCACCCATTTCAGTGATGGCGACAAAATGTATGCCTCGTGTAATGTCCTCGCTTTCCTTTACCTCAGCTAACAAATTTGAGGCTTTCAGGCTGTCATTTATCGCGAAGAAATACTCCGATTATGGTCACAGGCCAATGTCTCAACCGTGCGTTAATAATGACTTGTGGAAGCTGCGGTGTTTCTCATAAAAATTTCATTTGCTCTAATTTTTGAGTGAAGCTTATAAAATATTCTGCTGTATAAGGTACTGGGAGCATGCGAGTGCTTTGTACAGATCGAATATCGCTCAAAATTTTACTTAGCCCTTGTGCCTTATAGAACCCCGCAGAGTTCCAGAATTTCGGGTCCTAAGAAAGCTGTCCAGCCAAACTTGTGCAGTGTCTTATGTACATCGGCTCCATAATTTCACTATGCTGCAGCAACGAAATAAGAGCAAAAGATAAAGCTAGATAAGAAGCGACGCAACTACAACACGAACACATCAGCAAAAGCAGTATTACTTTAAACACTATGTGAGACCAGCGGCAGCTTAATAAAAAGAAAAGAAAGGAAGCAAGAAAGAAATAAAGAAAGAAGCAGCAGGAAACGGCAGGAACAAATTATACCCAAAACTCGCACGCCAATTGTGGCACAGTGCGTAAGCTGCCACTGTGTGCATTTTGCTGTTGTCTTTTCTTTATATATTTCTTATTTTACGGGTTTATTTTGTAATGGTTCTTCATCTAATACGCATTAGCCTACTTGTTTTCAAACCAGTGTTTTCTTCTAACTGCACTATCTAAAGGCGTGGGCTTGCACGCTTTGCGGTTTTAGTTAGTTCTTGCGGGAAAGCTACCCTTCTGATTACCGCGCATTAAAATCAGTTTTCATACTAGTAGAATGCGAACACTATACTGCTATTAAGCAGCTGTTGACTACGTGACAAGCTAGTAATCACAAATATGTGAATGTGGTGGGCCTTCAGAAATAATTCTTGTAAAGAATTATTTCTGAACATGTCTTTTGTGAATAGTATGATCAGCACGAACCCAGAAACTGTCGTGCCAATCCGTATAGGAGACACACAGCAGCCTCGAGTGTGTTCATAGAGTAGTCGCGAAAAAATAACGCTGCTAAATGAGGGTCTGTTGTCAATGCGACTACAAAGCCCACGGTGTAAGCTCATTTCTACGGCCAAGCTAATTATGACGCCTATCCCCCTGTTCTCGAGCGCCTTCCTGCACGGTATACCACATTGCTGCCCTAAATCACTTCCTCAATTGATAAAAAAGTTTGTTCTCTGTTGCAGCTATTACCACCGAAGTACAACTTGAGGAAAGTGACTGTGCCGGTAGCCATATACTGGGGCGATGGCGACGTGTTCGTCACCCCTCGTGACGTAGCACGCCTCGCGAGGAGGCTACCCAATGTAGTCCTCAACTACAAGGTGCCTGTGCATGGCTTCACACATTTCGACATCGTATGGAGCATAACAGCCTGGAAGCACCTCTACAGGGAAATTCTGGAAATGATGGCAAAGTACTCTGGCTTCACACTAACTACGCACACCACAGCCTTAAATCCAAAGTGATGAAATAAAAGCATCAAGCACTCCAACTGTCCTTAGCTTTGTCTTAACGTATGAAAGGGCGCTGTTGTTGATTGTTCCATTGCAATACAATAACTGTCCCGCGGCACTGAGAGTGGGATAGTTATATATGTTTAGAGTGAGATAGTTAGATGATTTGTGTAACAACCAGTTATGTTAATCATTAAATAGATTATGCGTTCTCGACTGTCTTTCGGGCTTTGCAAGGCTTTTTTCGCTATTGAACATAAGAAGTAGCCTACTCGGCATGATATAAAAATACGAGAGTAAAGGAGGTAAGAACATACTGAAGGTCGAAAATAAGAACATACTGAAGGTGGAAAAATGTTGCTTTGGAGAAAGAAGTTTATTTTAGCCAGCAGGCTCTACTCAACTGTGGAATACTTATCAACTGCTATATTGTAGCACCCCCAAGTAAATTTTGCTGCACACGAAGGAGTGTCTACGGGCTAATCAGTACACTACATCATAATCAGATCGTGCTTTTGGGACGTAAAACCCCAGAAATCATCAACTATGTGTCAACTAGCTAACCGCAAGCACTTTTTTTTTTTTTTATAACTTGCATATTATAGCGCAGTCTTCCAGCCTCAAGTATCCACACGGGGGGGAAGCCACCCAATAGCGTTTACTTTCTGTAATGTTTCCGTCTCTGCCTACAGGACGCGGTCCTCTTCACGTATTTCCAGAGGAATTATAAAAGAAAGCATTCAGTTGCCGAATTCACAAAACCCATTCGTAAGCGTTCTCTGTCATTGGCTGGCAGGATTTTCAAATGATATGCCCAGCAACCGGTTGGCTGAAAAGTTCCTTACGAACATTTAAGCCTAAGAAACCCGGTAGTTCATTAGAAGAAATTAATAAAGTGCTCGAAACAAAAGGGAATGACACAATAACACCACAGTCAGTGAGCTGTCGGTATTTCAATTCTTTGTGTTTTTCATATTAAGATACACGTTAGACCAAGCAGGTAAAACCTCCTTGGTTTAGACACGCGTTCAAGTACCGTCATTCTTGGGCTATACAGACGCATTCGGTTACTTATAACAATGTTAATTCCACGTCACCATACAAAAAAAAAACAAAAAAAAACTGGAAAGTCAGTGATGTAAGAACACTAGGTGACAACGGCGGTAATTGTAACGAAATTGTGTATATTACGCGAATAATTTTACTGAAAGTGCTATTAAAGTTAGTGTAGAATGACCAACAGCGATTGTTCATTGCATGGTTTGGTAAACGTATAGACTTAACAAATGTCGGCGTGTCGTCTTAACACCATGCTGCGCTATGTTCCGTCCGAACACGACGGTATCATGGAATAGGGAGCAGATTTGAAAAACGCGCTCACTCAGTACGTACGCAGGAAACATGCTGATACAGCGGCGCCATCTGTCGAAGAATGCCCGTTGCAATAGGCCAAGTCCTCTGTGATTCGCATCGACGCGCGAACCACGCGCCACCAAGGCGATTGCTTCCTTGTTTCTCGCGCTCCTCCTTTATGCTTTTACCAAAAGGTGGCGCAGTCGGAGCTAAAATAGGTAGTGCAAATATAATTTTTGGGGCAATATGTTTTATTCGCGAAAAGAAAAGTTTATAGAGAAAAGAATAAAGCTAGAGCTTGGTGCCCCGAGGGCCACCGCCTCGTTATAAAGGGGACGCGCACAACATGCATCCATAGATCCTGAGTTGCAAGCAAAATCCAGGAACTAGTCAACATATTGAAATGGAATGCTATCATATTCAATCAACGAGAGTTGCGCAAGGTGGGCATCTTTCAGACACTCTAGACTAACTCGTCAGCGGATATCATTGACATAGACGTTTAGAATGCTCGCAGGAAAAAGAGACGTAAAGGTGAGACAGAGCTCAGGCAACTCGTTGCAGGTGTAAATGAGAGTTCATTATGAAAACAGATAGATTTTTCTTTTAATTTTAGACATTCGATTCGTATTCGAAAACTTGACATTTGCCCACTCTAAACATTACTTCTATACGCCTGCTTACTGGATTCCGAAATGAAACACTGCTGACGATAACTCATTCGTCAATTCTTAAATTCCATAAAGCATTTATTGCCTGAAGTGAAAATGTGCGCACCGCGTCATTCGCAAATTTATGAGAGAGTTGAAGGATCATTGGACGTGTCGATATGGATGCCCTTTCCGACACCAGCTCAAGGACGGAGAGTACCTGACACGAGCCAATAATCTGAGTTCGACGTAAATATGTAGGCAGATGAACGTCACCAGTACGAAAAAAATCACTCATGACACTAATCAACTTTTTCAAACCTTTTATTACTTTATTGTTCGTGTTGGTTTTATGTATGTATGCAACTACCCCCCCCCCCCCTATGTAGTGCCCTGGGGCCCTTAGGGTACATGAATAAATAAATAAATAAATAAATAAATAAATAAATAAATAAATAAATTCGAGCCAGAGGCCGCAAGCGATGCCTTCAATTCAATGCTTGCTGGCCTCTGAGACTAAACGTTTTTCGTCTCGGAGGCAATACGGCAGTCCACTAGGATTGAATCTCTCAAAACCAGCCGGCGCTACGGGCACCGAGATTCACGAGATTCTCGCTCTCCGACTACGCCTGGCAACAGCTGACTTGCACCACGAGCAGCGCGGTGAAGCCAGCTTCAAGGAGCGCGGAAGCGCTTTTGTTGACATCTATAGGATTTTTCCGAGGGCCGCGGGATCGAATCCCGGCTGCGACGGCTGCATTTCGATGGAGGCGAAATGTTGAGGCCCGTGTGCTGTGCGATGTCAGTGCCCGTTAAAGAACCCCAGGTGGTCGAAATTTCCGGAGCCCTCCACTACGGCGTCTCTCATAATCAGAGCTGGTTTTGGCACGTTAAACCCCACAAAACAACAAAATCTATGGGATTTTGCGACGGAAAGTGAAATGTGGCTTTGCCACAGTGTATTTTCACGTGTCGGTTATATGCGCAGCAGCTATATTATTATTTCTCGCCTTCGGAATACTACATTTAAAATTTTAGGCATGAGCATTTTATCAAGGTAGGTTCGTTGGTACGGCCTCTGATGTTGTTTGTGGATGGCGCTGGGTCACGATCTAAATACAACATTATTCGATGTCATCTTCGGGTCAAAAACTTATTATTATATCATTTAAATATTTTGGGATAGGTCTACGTTGTACTGGATGAGGCGTGAAATTAGTATGAAAGTGATATTTACTGCATGCGCAACGCACATAACCGCGCACCTTACGCTGCATCTCTGCGGCCACCGAGTGTTTTCAGTTAGACGCAATAATTCGCAATAACTTGTTTTTGCAGATGTTGTGCAAGTGTAAGTATAGCGGCTTGCTATTTAGATATGCACAACTTGGGTCGATTTGTTTGGTTGGGCGTGAAGTGAGCAAAACAAAAGAAAGTTCGCTAGTTCGCAGGGATGCAGTGCTGAAGCCGGGAAGTAAGATGTGCAAACGCGCACACAAGGAAGAAGATATGGCACTGCGTTTCGGTGTTCCCTTCTCTTGTTACCGTGTTCGGACATCTTGCTATCAGGCACGATGAAATAATGGAATCTTGTGTGCTTACATGCCAAGTCAGATCAGATGTTCTTGCCATCTGACTTATTATAAAGCACAGTACAGTGTACGAGCTGGCCAAGTAAACGAAGGGGGAGGGGGAAGGGGGGTCACAAATTTCGACCGTTGGGGGTTCTTCAGCGTGCCTCCTAAATATGAACACGCCTGGAGTGTGCTTGCTGTGCTTTCACCTAACTGCCCTCGTCTGGTATAGAACTGCGACTGCGCGATCAGTTAAGCAGCGAGGGGAAATAGCGACTAAATGTACATGCATACCACGTACATGAGATACACTTCGGGGCTAAATGTAATGGTGCTTCATTTCACCATAGTTTATACGATAGTGGCGCCATCGGTTACAACAATTTCACCATAGTTTATACGATAGTGGCGCCATCGGTTACAACAATTTCACCATAGTTTATACGATAGTGGCGCCATCGGTTACAACAATTTTAAATGCAGAAAAAGTAACGTTCGTGCATCGTCGGTGACTGCCTGAATTTCTGATTTTCTCGAGCAAGCATAGCGGCGTTACCTGAGCCCTGACGAAAACTATGTAAGGTTTGTCATAATAATTCGTGAAAACGTATGCTCCGAAGGGCTTGTGAGTAAACTACTTAGTTCTTAATGTTCCGTTTGTGCTTCAAGTAAAGTGAGCACCTTAATCTACAGCCTAATATGAAATATATCAGTGAGTGAGTGAGTGAGTGAGTGAGTGAGTGAGTGAGTGAGTGAGTGAGTGAGTGAGTGAGTGAGTGAGTGAGTGAGTGAGTGAGTGAGTGAGTGAGTGAGTGAGTGAGTGAGTGAGTGAGTGAGTGAGTGAGTGCACCTGTTTCACGGGCATCAGTGGAACGCAAACGTACCGGTTTAACGGCAAATCAATGCAGTATGTCGGAAATAAAGGTTCCGTTTGATGCGCACCTGTTAGGATGGTCTGCAAATCAGTGAAGCAAACGTTTTTGAAAGAAAACTAGAGTGCGGTGCAAAGCTGCTGCCGTTGCTGTGGAGCCATCAAACATGATCTTTCTTTGAGCAGACAGTCAAAACAGCGGCGCTCATGTTGTCGCTGAACTCTTCCACACAAGGTAATTCGTTCTACTGAAGACGTATTGCTATCACAGTTTTTCCAAGCATTGTGGGGGCAAAGAAAAATAGGTAGCAACAAAATAGGCACATTAATGTTTACAATGTTTTACGTTTCACTTTCTTGTCTCCATTCGCTTAAACTCCACGCCGAAATTCCAAACACCGTTCTAACTGCACGAGTAAGATCGACTGCACAAGGTGCGCGGTGTGCATTGATTGGAAGTACAGAAGCAATTAAGAAATTTGACTGACAGGAGTCGCTGCTTCCCGCAAGCAGCAAGCCAGAAGATCTCGCCACTTGGTTCCATGCTCGACTGACTGCACAGAAGCCAAAAGCCGATCGGCCGGCCTTCTTTTCCTTGATTTACCTTTCCCTTTTTTCGTCTTTTTGTTTTTCTGTCGAATGCACCAAATTCACGACAACCAATAAGGAAGGACATGCCCTGTCAGTAGCGTCATATGAAGTGTATGACAAAAGAAAAAATATCTTAGCGTTAACACGTTTTACTCGTTTTGCTAAGAGAGCGAATAACAAAAGGAAAAAGAGTGGGGGGTCAGCGCGAATCTTGAATATGTGACGAGCTATCCTCTGACTTTCTGGGGTCAGAAAACAACACATTGCTGAAACAACAAAGAAGCAGCGGCAAAATTGGCGCCTAGCCTTCGCTATCGATCACTGGGGCTTGTAGCGGTACTACGGCGCCAGGCAAGTGTCCTCGAAAGTGTGCCATGAACAAACGCAGAGGACGTATCTGTTTTTTCCGCCCGACCACGTACATACATTTTTTCGCGCCCGTGCCGTTGTTCCATATCTGCGGAAGCTGATAAAAAAAACATTTTTTTTTTCTCAACTGCGAGAGAGGAATACTAAACTTGTTTTCGCTATCCAAGCTTGTGTGCAGGCAGGTATGCGTTTGCGTTGGAACAGGAAGGTATAGTTGAAGGTCGTTTCTTTTTGTTTGCGATGCAGCGAAGCGCGCGAACGTCGAGTTAGAAAAGAATGAATAACAGAACGGAACAGAGTACAGGGACAAGTTTTTGTCACAGCAACGAAGCAAGCTATGTTTACTCTGCGATATGTACTATGGGATAGTTTTTTGATTGAACCACATTTGCGCAGTACGCAATCCTCGATAGTGGAGACGTTTTATAGCCTGTCATATTCCGGCTTTTATTTTTTGTAAGTTTTCTTATTACATTCACTCATATGAGTGATTTGCACAGCTAAACGTGCTCTCGCACAGTCCGCTAATTGTAAATTACCGCTTTGTTGGAAGGATATTTACTCCAATACTTGAATACTGCATACTTTTGCAAAACTCGGAATTCAACGCTGTCCTTGGACATGTCAGGAAGGCACTTGGAAGTAAAGTTTTTTTTTTTTTTCAAGGATGTTAAGGACAGCGCCAGGAATCATAAAATCAGCTATGTTAGGCACATCATTAGGAAACTAAAAAACAACGGCACTGATTATAAGCAAACCATGGCAGAAAGTGTTCCAGTTAACATCAAAGGAAATGGAACACGGCTGGCAATGTCACGCACAAGGGCGGAAAACCGCTTGTTTATGTGAGCTACGAAAGTATAGGTAAAGGGAAGTGTAGTACGTTATAACGGACAGGAGACAACCTGACGCCGGGCTATGGCATTAGTAATCCGACGGGAACCCGATGGTATAGCAGCTGGCGAAAGACAAGTGCATTTGGAAAACACACAGAGAGATGTTCGCAGTGGAGTGCACAAGCACGCGCGTATGTTTATGAAGTTTTGGCAGTGCTATGTGCTCTG
Source organism: Hyalomma asiaticum (assembly GCA_013339685.2). NCBI lineage: Eukaryota > Metazoa > Arthropoda > Arachnida > Ixodida > Ixodidae > Hyalomma > Hyalomma asiaticum. The sequence goes on from CM023486.1 coordinate 99,794,846, forward strand.
TAAGCAGTTCGCTACGTGCACTCTGCGTAGTATGCTTACGTGCGTAGTATGCTTATATGCGTAGTACTCTTACGTGCACCCATAGTACTCCGTACTACGTGGGTGCACTTTAACAGTCAGCATGCGCCTGAAACAACAAACCCATGACTGTACGAAAAATCGATCACCATTTCACTGGTTCCGATGACGTTCCGAACAATTAATCTGTACGTATCTTGGCTTGTTGATGACGAAGATCGTACGCGTCTTGATGTAAGAAGTAAGCCGTAAAGAAGCCGTTTTGGCATGTTTCTTATATCCATTGTACTTCTACGTACGCTTTCAAAGAGAGGGCAGCAATATAGTATCAAGCCCTGTCTCTGTCCAGCATGTACGCGTTTACGTCTGTGTTCCCATAGAGGAACAAAGAAAATCAATGTCTGCAACAACCAGAAAAGGAACCGCGCCCTTTCTGCACAGCTTGCTTCACGAGAACAGTTTGCTTTTCTTTCCTGTGGTCTCCCCGACGCGCTGGGCCGTCGTAAAAGATTAGCCGGGTGCGAAGCCGCCCGCGGCACCTTTGACTCCGGAGAACATAAATTACACGCCCGTGCCTGGCACGATCCGCCTGTCCACTCAGGGCGACTTATATACTGCGGGCCTCGCATGGACCAAGCCAAGCCTTGCGAGCATGTGTGGGGCCAAAGGACGCCGCGGCTGAAAACGACGGCACCGATGGATGTGCATCTTATCACAATATTTTTCTTTCTCGTGGGTCTTTCTTTCCTCTTCACGCGGAGAGTAGCCCTCCTTGCTTGTTTCACGTATCGTCGTGCTGGGCGGACTTTCACCTCCGGCATACAAAGACGCCGAGACTGAAGGGCGCGTGCCCCCGTGAGGCCACCAAATTGCGGGGCCTAATAGTAACCGACCATAAACTAGAATCAAATTTCTTTAAGATGAAAAGTTCCAATTCTCCCGGATACCTTGTTATACACGTCACTTCGTAGTAAAGATAGAGTACAGTAGTGCTCGCAATACAGTCGTAAATATATAGGATCTATTTATTCGCCTATTTATCGAACCCTCAAGGCCCGAAGGCATTACAGAGGGCAGTGGTCATCCGAAAATTGCACAACAGTTGGGTAGTAATATTACACAGCAAGAAAGTAATACACTATAGTAATAAAGCAACACACTAGTAATAGTACTACATACAATGTAGTGAGGCAATGCTTTTCCGCAAAGGACTGCAAGTAATAGTGTGTACGGACCTTCATTCGTTATGCGCGTCAATACGCGGCAGATACATTGTTAGTAGGAGCATTATGCTATATTATGCTCAACTACTTGAACAACAATGCTGTCGGCTGAGAGTTTCAGCCGCAGGAAGGTATGGTGTGATGGAGAGCAAAGAAGGCCACCCATTCCAGTTAAATTATCGTCCTCTGCCAACTTGCGGCTGTGGGAAAGGAGGACGCCTGCGACGTCGCATGCCAGTGCTAATGCCGCTGGAGACGAACCACGTGTGACCAACTGGCATATATGTTTGCCACCTGTACCAGTGACAGAGATATGCTGGTTAGCAGTACCAGTTTCTACGAAATTACACAATGAAGGGGCAAAAACTTGCCTATACAACCTCAACGGAAGAAATATGCGACAGCCCGGTGTTTTGTAGTAAAGCGATAAGCTCTTGTTGAAGCATCCGCGTATTCTCCTCGGTTAACAATCGTGGTCGATGGATTATGCGGATTTGTCTTGACGGCGAAGCTGATCTCGGTCGGCCCTGACGGTTGACGGTCGACCATAACAAACAGACGGGCACGAACGAACGCGATGTGTTCTCCGAAGACAAGCTATCCACCGCAGGCGGGCAACGAACCCGGGACCCCCAGGGGCCAAGCAAACATGCTTTCCACAGCCTACGACGGCTTCTGTCACACGGCTAATATAGTATGTAAACCTAATGCACCAGCAGTCGTGATCATGGTGGTTATGCAACGTCAGTTACTCATATGATGTGTAAGTTTACACATCATAAGTTTTTAATGGGGTGTTTGTTATGTCACCCGCATAAGTTTGTCCAGCTGTGCCCGATCCCACAGGAACATTTCAACGAACGACGCTCATGATACGCACATCAGCGCACCGTCGGCTGCACTTCTCTTCCACAATACAGATGATGTACTAACGCGAGTGACGGCCTTAGGTCTTACCCATGAGCTACCACTGAGTCACCACGCTGCTGCCGAGTTTCCCAGTTAACCCGTGTTAGGTATACACGTAGTCGTTCCCTTCGTTACAAAGACCTTCATCCTGTTCTTAACGCTTCGCTGAATGCCTGACGATTGGCCATGGCCAATTTCCCCGCTGAGTACTTCGCATAGCACCGATTCCTACATTGCGTGGAATCCGCAGGTCCTTTTTACCTTATTTTGATTAATACTATGATATTGATGTTATTGCTATGACATTTAAAAGAATTCACGTCCACCGCCTCTCTAGTACACCTTTTTCTTCGTTGGCAAACAAGTTATGCTACCTTAAAGCAAATCCTGCTTGCCACTTCCTTGAAACAAATGTAAAACAAGGTGCTCCTCGGTGAATACACTGCAATGGGTGTACGCCTTCAATAACAAACAAGAAAAACTAGAACGCGGTTCACCCCGAGTGCAATCTGCAGAAACGGCGTAGCTTTGGTTCTCCTTTGTTCCCATTGCGATTATCTATGAATTTCTGAAAATTTTCACCACCTCCGCAGCTCTCAAGCACAACTTTCTTTCTTTGCCTTCGAACAATCACTGTCATCTAGCTATGGGCTGAGCACGAGAGTGGATCGAGTGCGGAGTGGGTCGAGGACAAGGCAACGCTTCACCATGCACGCCTGCATTTCTTTGTTATTAAAGAATACAGTCTTTCTCGGGCCACCTAAACGCGAAAAAACTCCGTCTGTCTGTCTGTCACGCGATTTAACCGCCAGCCAATACCAAGCGAGCTACTAACACTGGTGGCACGAGGTCATGCGCTTCAAGTTACACAGCGCAAAGGAAACCTCAGCCCTATTTGAGACAAAACATATGTACAAAACCGCGATCCGCAGAGTTAATTTAAATAATAATACATATTCGACTGGTGTTGAAAAATCAACACGTATCTCTGCAGCCGTGTTTAAGACAACAGTAATAAAAAAAGGTCCCAACAGATGGCGCGAAAGCAGGGCGAACGCGACAAAATTGAATTCAGCAAAGGCTCTATTGTACCCATCACTGGAGGAGTGAGAGGGGGCAATAGAGTGGGGGGTGTGAGAGGCTGTTACTTATCAGGGGCGGCAGAAGGCTACCGTAACAGTGTACTAGAATACCTCTATCATTTTTCGACGTTATTTGCAGCGAAGCAAGCGGATGCGCGGCCATTTTGTTTTCTTTATTCTTTCTTTCTTGGCCATCGCATAATCACTATCATGCAGAACTTGGCTGAGTGCAAGTGTAGGCCTAGTGTGTCTGTGGGTAGCTCGAAGAGAACGGCGGCGTACATTGTTAGCCCTTAAACACCTCCGTCTTTAAATGTTGTCCATACATCTGTCATTGTCCCTCTACCCGGCTCACGACATTACCACCGTATTAGTTCATGATGGTGATGATTCATTTTTGACGACGCGTTTCCACATGGGGGTTGGGCCAAGGATCGGGCAGCAGGAGTTATGCGGGGAACGGTAATTAAGTTGAGGGAGACTGAAAATATGAAATAAATCAAATTTTTTACAACGATACACAATGACCAGAACGTAAACGGCTTACCTTTTTTCTTTTGCTGTTTCCTTTTTATGTTTCGGTAAAAGTAAGCGAGAAAGATGGTGTAGGCAGGCTTCTAGTCTTTTCCCTCGCGGCCATCTTTGTTTTTTCAAAGTTAATGTTTATTCATTTCTCACCGAAAACGTTCATATATTGAAATAATTTTTAGAATGATTAGGCCACTTTCTTTGATATCACGAGCAACCAACAAATGTGTTCCGAGGAAGAAGACAAAGCCAAACATGGAGAGCTCGGAAGAAAGCTCGCTGTTCTGGATTCCCGACAGATTACGTCGCACCTCTGAGTCGCCCGATGCCAGGTACCAGAGTCCACCATGCCCATGGAGCCCTCGCGCGACCACAAGCCGCCGGCGTGTTTCAGATGTCATGCGGAGAACCTCCAGGAGCACACCCGAGGAGGAGAGCTACGGGACCAGTAGTGCTAGCTCTCCTATATTACACCGAACATCACGTAAGTGGTCTGACGCGCAGAGCCACATCTCCAGGGATGCCAGGGCCTCCCGCTCTCGTCGTCGAAGCCTCCCGTCGAGGCCTTTCACCAGAGGCAAAGCTATCCAAGAAAGAGGCTTCACCTCGTACAGCCCAAGTACGCCACCTGAAAGGCAACACCGACCACGATCGCTATCCATTAAGGAGGACGACCGCAAGAACATCGTTTTGCTGCGGGCACCAAGACGCCGCAGCAAGCACGACCTACGCCCAGGCATCGAAAGTGAGCCGACCTCAGACGAGATCATGGCACCCAGAGCTCCTGCCTCGGCCACCGACAAGTACAGATCACGCGCACCAGCGGCCATAAAATATGGTCGTAGCGTGATCGAGGCGCCAACAAGACCAAGGATGCGAGTAGTGCTTTCCAAGAATCCGACATCATTGTCATCACCATCTCCGCCCATAGACGAATTCACAGACATCCCACCGGTGGAACTGATCTTATTCGAGCCTCCAATGTCCCAGATCGAAGAAGTGCCGCGGCCTCACCAATGGGTTACACCTCGCATGTCATCAGCGCCCAAAGGCACTCGTGAAGCTTGGCAACAAACAGGCACGAGAAAGGACGACGCACGCGCTACGCTATCATCTGCGAAGACGGTAGCGCTGCAGCCGGCAGCCACACCGACCGGCTTCTATGAGCGACCGGCATCGATCGCAGAGCCTGCGGCCGCTGAGCGCATCACATACCTGCAGGTCTGGGTCCTCTTCGTAGCCGCCGCGGCAACACTAAGCCTTCCCTTAGGTATGGTCATCCTTTCGTACCTATCAACTCCGGTGAGAGACATGAGCAGCTTCACCAGTGGTCCTCCTAGCACTGCTAAAACGTCGGCATTTTCGTACACACTTCCAGTACCCCAAACCCAGCAAACGGTGGATGCCTGGAAAGGTGTTCCGGCAGGCTGTCGATCAATGGTGAAAATTCGTGACGACGCTCATCTTGTGGCCCCACGTGACTCCACTAATGTATCACGATCAGCGCGCTCAAACTTATTCTGCCTCTACAACAATTCCAGATTTCACAGGGGTGGCAGTTTCGACTTCTTACCTCAGAACATGCCCTTCACGCACTGTCAAAACATTATCTACTGGTCATTCGGGATTATAGACGGCGTTCCTACGAGCCGCGCAAGGGCCTTCGACCATACGTACGGTCTGGAGAGGTTTAGAGAGATTGCGGAAAATTCAGGTGCCCATGACGTGAAGATCCTGCTGGCCATCGGTGGTTACCGCGAAGACTACGCCCAGCTGTCGTATCTACGCTCAGATTCGTACGCTCTATCCTTCTTTGTTCAGCGTACGATGGCATTGATGCGTTCCCTTTTCCTGAACGGTGTCACCATTCATTGGATGGACGGTGAACTCATGTGCCGTGGCAGTGCTGTCAATGACGGTAACACGCTGCGCGCCATCTTGTTCGGCCTGCGTCAAGTATTCCTGCTCAACAGCTTTCCCGGGCAGCTCGCTGCGATTGTTCCAGAAAAGAACGATATCGTTGACGTCGCTGTCGACATGGCAGACATCGTCTTTTTGGACACTCCGGCCATGTGGACGTTTCCGATCAATTACAGCATATGCGGCGACTGGGCTCACCAAGTAGACTTGAAGATGACAGCCCTCTCTCTTCAGCTCACCAACGCTAGCAGAGTGAAAAAGTTGTGCTTTATTATGAGCGTGGCGCCTTTGGTAGTGGAAGCTACCCCGTGGACTTACGGTGATCCAGACCCGCGGTTAAATAGGACATCTCAATCATCTACCTGGGGCAATGCTCCTGGAACTGGCAGCGCTTGGGACATGTGCGGAAGCAAGGGATGTTGCTTAATATCTTTAAACAATACTAGCACTTCCTGCATATTCCTGACTAACACTTTAGGACGTGCACCGTTCTTTGTGCACGTCTTAAACGGGCAGGCCGCATTGAACACCGCCTTCAGAGCCACTTCCACGAACTTCAGTCACCGCTGTGCACTACTGATCGATCTGGACTTGGACAATTACGCGGATCAGAGTGGTTACGGTTTAGCGCCCTACTGGCTTATCCGATACGTTCACGAGGCGCTAAACAGCCAAGCGCTTGCATTTGCCAAACGGACGGTGACCACCTGCTGAGCAAGCGGTTTATTAGCGCTATTCTAGATATTTATATTGTCCTGAATTACAATATCTTGACACTAAGTGATCCGACATTAGTTGGTATTCGTGGACCTATCATAGTTTGATAATGTCTGGCGTATGCGCGCTTTCCAGTCCGTTTTAACAGCGGTGCTCCAATTCTCGTCAGAGCGCCACCCACCACCCCCTTTACGCCGCCTTACAAAACTACATCTGCATTGCGCAAGGACATGCAGTGCTAATAACGATGGCACTTGGTATCCCTTATTAATATATAATCATGTGCGTTTCCCTTCAAAAATGGTGTGTATGAAAGGTGCTGAATAATTTACAGAAACTGAAAGACCTAAACCAGGTGAAGTGTCAGAGAGACCGGTTGTTTGGAGAGTGCGATGAGATTGGGTTGAATTGTGCCCCACCGCAGAGGGCATAAGTGACACAAGTAAAGCTATATTCTCGATTGCACTTTTTTTTTCAGTGACATGAAAAATTTTGAGCACTTCCCAAGTAACCGAACGTCAGGCGCCGCGCCGTTTAGTTGGCGGCGAGATCCTCTAAATGTGAACCGACAAAAGGGACCGCGTTGCGGCTCAGTAGTGTATAGAGTGCATAGCATTCATCAGCGAAAGTACCGACTCTGTTAGAGACGGTTTTAGTACGTAGACATTGTCACGGAAGCGCCTCGAGCATAGCGCACTTGCTCTTGAAAGATTGACGCTTCTGTCCCTTTTCCAACAGCAATGACCCATTCAGTAGACATCTAATCTTCAGGGAATTTGTGAAATGCTTCTGCCCCGCGAACTTAGACATTGTTGCAGCTGAAGCACGCGCGGAACCTCGATATGGCAAGTCCGCTTCCTGAAACCAGCACATAGGCCGCAGCAAAGGCAGTACCGTCCCGGCCGCGGCGGCTGCATGCATTTCGATAGAGGCGAAATGTTGAGGCCGATGTGCTGTGCGATGTCAGTGCACGTCAAAGAACACCGGCTGGTCGAAATTTCCGGAGACCTCCACTACGGCGTCTCTCATAACCAGAACTGGTTTTGGGACGTTAAACCCCACAAATCAGTCAGGCAGTACCGTAACCTAATCGGTGAACTTGCTATCGCAAAAATATCCAAGTACGACAACAAATCAGCGCGGTGTTCAGAAACCAGTGCAAGCTTCTACTGACGCGACGCTGTGCGCAAACGAAAGCCACAAAACAATGCAAACACCTTGCTCGCCCTCCAAATATGCCAGAGGTCTCTGTATATATTCGGACGGTGAGAGAGGTGTCTGCATTGGTCCGCGGCTTTCGTTTGCGCAAGCATCGCCAAGGATTTTTACGGGTCGCCGAGCCATTGAGGTACATCACGAAGGCCGCAAGTCGAAGCATATCAAGAACTGAAGCGCCACCTGCAAACGGCGCCAATACTAGCGTACATCAGGAAGAAGCCGACACCAACATCCCCATCGACGTATGCAGCGCAGGGCTCGGTGCCGTCTTTGTGCAGAGGAGAGACGGACGAGAAAGCGTTATCAGCTACGCTAACCGGTCGCCCTCCAAGCGAATTATTTCACTAAATAAAAGGAGTGCCTTGCCACCAACTAAGCTACAGCAAAGTTTCGCACCTACCGGCACAACAGGCCCTTTAAGGTCGTGAGTGACCACTACACCTTGTGTTGGCTAGTTAACTTGAAGGATACATCAGGACACCTCGCACGATGGAGACTCAAGTATACAAGGGTTCGACACCCGCTTCGTTTAGCGCTCTAGACGAAATCACTTTTACGCTGACTACTTGTCTCGCGCGACCGTCGACCCGCCACCAAAAAGCGACCAGGACGATGACTCCTTCTTGGGAGTCATAAGTGCATCCGACTTTGCCAAACAACAGCGAGCTGACCCATAACTGAAGACGCTTGTGGTAAAGGAGCTGCGGAAAGTAGTGTCATTTTCTTTACCGAACCATAATTTTTATCTATTACACAAATCATGCGCATGAAACCGTGCGCAGTAAAGACGCGTTGCACGGACACTGCACAGACGCCGGGCTGTGCACCGACGTTCCCCAGACGCTGCTCTGCTCTGTTGGCGTTGTCGAGGTCTTCGAGGAACCTGGACGCAGACAGCGCCTATGGCGGAGGAGGCACGAAAGACTCAAATTGAACCACTGTTCGTTTTCTCGAAAAGCGGCTCAATCTGAACGTTCGCTGTTCGCTGAAGGTCTTGGCTGACCTTGGCTGAATTTGAAGGTCAAACGAATGCACATAGTCTATTTCTGGATTTGTACCGCGAGGAGTGCAGCTGTCGCTTCAAATTGTGTCGCATTGTTCCTTCGAACGGCTTTGGAATGCCACACACTGCACGACCGTCGAGTGCCGGTTACCGATATACTGAACCTAATGGAATACCGAAGTGACATCTGACTGGTGTGACTGCTAAAGTCGGAACATCTAACCGGAAGCCCTGGTACATGAGGCTCAGCGATACTTGCTTTAGTGAAGAAATAGTGCTCTTGATGTAAAACTTGCACTTCATTAAACATAATTCGGAACGGTAGCAAGGAACGGAGAGTCTGTGACGTAAGTGAAATAGCAGGGGGCGTATAGGCAATACGCTGAACAAGGCCCTGCGTTTACGACGTTTCCACCGCGGGAGTCGCAAACTTTCGGTTTACTGGCGATATAGTCGCTGATATCTGGCTCCGTCTAAAAGAATGGAGCGCCGGCCGTGCGGCCCTTAGCTGATTGTGACATGCGATAAAAAACTGCGCCAACCGCCATGCGTACTTCATCAGAAACGACCAAGGCTGCTTCATAAGCGATGAAAACATGTTTTACTAAATGCATTAAACAAATGGTTTAAAAGAAAAAAATTACAGCAAAAGCCATCTATCGATGTGGTCACTAGTCAGGGCATTGTACGTGTGTGAAATGTGTATGGAAAACATTTCAGCACAGATGTTTTCCGAATCCACGCTTTATGAATAATATACATGGTCAAGAGATTAAGGCGGAGCTTAGATGCTGCCAAGAAGTGGCAACCTATTATCAAACTGCGCGGAAGCTTAGCGTGGTCCCGCCGCGCATACGTTGCGTCACCCTGATTCCACTAAGCACGAGAGGCCTTGCCGTCACAGTTGCAGAATGAGCGCTGAGTGACTGAACGTGCTTCTGCGCGCAAGATAGATCCTTAAGGGTGTTCGTTGACGTGCCTGTGAATAAACAGAGCAGAAGTGTTTCTGACATCATCATTATAGCAACGAACTTAGTCCTCAGTAGATGACTGCTTGATTTCTGATGTCCTGCGTCTCAAAACCTCGATATGATTGTGAGAGACGTCGTAGTGGAGGGCACCGTAAATTTCAACCACCTGGGAGTTCTTTAAGGTTCACTGACATCCCACGGTACACGGGTCTCAACATTCCGCCTACATCGAAATTCAGCGGCCGCATCCGGGATTCGATCCCGCGACCTTCGGATTAGCGGCCGAGCGCCATAGCCATATACCCCAGTGGCGGGGCCGTCTTTATAGCATGGACTCCAAACCTAATTGCCGTAAAATTCTTACATATTTATAGTCGATTTGTGCGTGCCTATGAGTGCGCGTGCCTGTGCGACGTATCTAGCGCTCTCCGACCATATTCGTTCCTCAACGTAATATTAGATAAGCCGTCGATCAGTCGGTTCTGAGGGCGAGTAGGCTAGAAGAAATGATGCACTTTCTTGAAAACGAAACCTATAATAACAAAAGGAAAGTACTCCTCTAGATACTACTCGTTCTGGGAATCGAAGCAAGTAGATAGATAGATAGATAGATAGATAGATAGATAGATAGATAGATAGATAGATAGATAGATAGATAGATAGATAGATAGATAGATAGATAGATAGATAGATAGATAGATAGATAGATAGATAGATGACATTGTAACAGCGGATTCATGTCGCTAAGAGATGCTTCGCATTTAAAAGCCGTGTACAGTACGCGTGAATGTAACAGATTAGCCAAAAGATTGCAAGTTCCAGTTTCACTAACCTCAGCAATCACAGTAGGCTACGCGATTGGGGGTGATTGGCTGATGACTACCAGACAAAACAGCACTACACGAGCTCTCTTCGTCCTGTCTTGTAGCGCTGTTTTCTGCTCGTTTTCAGGAATCGCTTTATGGATTGGTTGATATAGCATCAGGAATCTGCCTCTCACCTACAAGAGCAAGGCAGATTGCGTGTGCGGATCGAGATATGTGAGCGTGACTGTAGGGCGTCTTGGCAATGTAGCGTGTAGCGGACATATCTAGCTTTGATGTCCCAGTGTTTATTCACGATCACGCAAATAAACACAGATTACATTTAAGGATATATAAACAAGCGATGCGAACATAATCAAAGTCCCCGATGGAACATATTGATATCGCTCGCCTACTGTACAAGGCCTGGTCGTATCGGTTTAAGGATAGCCCTTTCGAATGCATCTAAGTGAACCTTGTGAAGGTGAAAAACTTGCTGAGCCGGTGCCACACACAACACCGACTCGACTTTGACGGCTACAGGGCTCACTCCACGAATGCGTGAATCAGCGCATATCACATGGCCACAAGCAAAACAGCATTCCGTTCCCGCCCACATTTGAATAGCATAGACTCGCGTCTGTGTCCTCTGATGCTCACGGAACACAGGGCAATTATTTACACTGGAGGAACATTTACAGAATGTCTATAACCACATTTAGCTTCTCAATAGACCACAAAAAGAGCCGTTCTCCAGGGACTGAGCAAGTCAACACCCTGCGTTCAAGTTCGTAAACCACCTGTGCGCCCACCCTACTGCCACCAAGCTCGAACAGCCTGGAAGAACCTTGCGAACATACTCTCTGTCGCCTCATTAGGGCTGCACAGCATGCGGCTCTAATGGCCGCGCGCTGTCGGATCCTCTTAAATCATCCAGGGTCTAGTGGCCGCCGTGATTCACAAATAACCACGGGTAAGCAGGCTCGCACAAATAGGTTGTTTGCTTTGCTGGTAGTTAGAGCCGTGCGCCTCATGTCGGCTCGCTATGGCTTGTTTGTCTAAGCGCTTTGGATAACGTTTGAAAGTACCATGAACCCTATATTATGTACGGGAACACCGTGCAATCAACACGGTTGTAATGGCGAAGTGTAACCCCCTTTGCGAAGTAAAAAAAAATACGACGAAGAAATGGTTGGAATGGCATTGCTCCTCCTGAAGCGACCGCCGTGAGCACCGACGCTAATACATCTTCTAGTTCACTGCACCGACGATAACACCGAGTGCGGCCCTCTCACGGAGACAATAAAGAGAAGCGAAACCAAAACAGGTTGAAAGTGACTGACAAGGCCAGATATACAAGTTGGACACGCTGCGGGCCCTCAGAAACAAGCTGCGGTGAAATAAAACCGCCTTAACTCGGAACCAAAGCTCTCTGGTGAATAGTCGGCGTCATTCTCGCGTAATTATCACTGCCAAACTTTATTAAATTGAAGCACTGACGACATAATTTGACAGTTCATAATAAAATCGTTTGATAACAAGAAGTTTATATTAATGGAGCACAGACTCGAGCGGCATGCTTTTTTTTTTCCTCAAGTGTGGCAGCCATGCCTCCTTGTTCAATTACAAACGCACATTAGTTCGCGGAAAAGTCCGTGAAAAACCGCGGTATCAACACAACGGCGAAATTTCAATGGACTCTGAAAGGGCAGTGCCCGAACTAAATACTAGGCGCAGCTGCATGCACAAGAAACGATTTTAACCTGTCGAAATCGGCAGCTTTAGACATCGATCACCGGTAATCACTTTGAATAGGCATGGTAACGGCAGAGTTTAGGTCGGTAAAATGGCACACATTTTTCCTGTTGCTTGAGCCAACAGGTATTATGCCTTTATTGAAGAAGCAGTACCTCCGAATCGCGTAAACAATGAGAAACATGAAATCTCAATTCGATACACCGCGTCTGTAAGGATGCTGCCAACCTGGAAACTAAAGCCCAGTGCATCACGAAAACTTCAATTCTGCAACCTTACCTCGCCTTCCATGAACTATGGAATAATTTTCGAGTCGAAAATCCCGTTACCGAAACGTCATGAATGGCCATATCAGGAATCGGGCATACCGGACCACATATTGTACGTGTCCGCGGAAAGCCAATGTTGCTTAATTCTTGATAGAGTCACGGATGGATATTCTTGTATAGGCCTTGTATTACCACTCGAATTAGACAAATGTGACCATATGCGGACACCTGTGCCATACGATATGCCCAATTCCTGATATGACCATATATGTATGTATGTCGGGCCATATATGGTACGTGTCCGTATATGACCACTTAGGGCATTCTCGTAACGGTTTAGCAGTCGCATTGAACAAAACAATCATTATCTTTTTTTTTCTTACGTATACCACGAGTTCTGGCAACTGTATGACCTCTCGGAAAAGCCTGGATGCTCGGCTTGGCTCGTTACTTCTCACGCCATCCGTGTACAGTCGTGTACGCTTGCAGAGTCCTGCACTATGTACCAAATAAAGAACATTTCGGATGCCATTTTTCAGCCTTCATGAACAATAGGTACGCAAACGCGAACAACTATACGGGGGTCTTCTGTTATGCAAGCATCATGTCACGGTGGTTCCCATCATAATGATGCCGGTTCCTCTTCTTTCTACGAAAGCGTAAATCCGGCCATGTGCAGATTCACATCCTCTCTAGTGTTTTGCTGAGGGCTAAAGGTACGTTCCTTTCCTTCTACAGACACTCCTGGCTTGAGGACCTGTGGCAGAAAAGTGCAGACGAGCGAGACTCCGGACACCCGTGTGCAGAACGCGTTCACTTCTTCCTACTCGGACGATGTGATTCGGTGCTGATTAATGGCGCCTTACTCCCCATAATGAGAGGCAGTGATGGCGCCTTACTCCACACATAATGAGAGGCAGTGACAACAAAATGATTCCAGAGAGAAATACGGCAGTGGTGCGCCGTAGTACGTGGCGGAATGAATTAACGGCGATTAGTGCCACTACTTACAACGGAACGTGTGTGCCTACCTAAACACGAGTTGAAGAACTGCAAGCAGCAGAAGCGTGCCCATGGAGACCCTTGGAGAACTTAGATGACGCGCAGAACGCTGCAAGCTGCATTTGTTTTTCTGTGCTCACGTACGTGTGCACTCGCTGCAAACACCTGTAAGAGATATTCGAAAAATGTTTCCCTTCTTTACAACTTAGAATGCTGCTTTTTGTAGTCAACAAAATTACTATAGGACCTTGCGTTTCTTTCAGGGCGCTACCACGAAATTCGATAGGATTCTCGGCCGTATAATCTTACATAGAACTCACTTCTAACGAAGAATAATATCTCGAGTTTTACGTCCCAAAGCCATGGTATCATTATGAGAGACGCCGTAGTGGAGGTCTCCGGAAATTTCGACCACCTGTGGTTTTTTAACGTGCACTGGCGTCGCACAGCACACGGGCCTCAACATTTCGCCTCCATCGGAATCAGCCGCCGCAGTCGGGATTCGATTCCGCGACTCTCTGATCAGCAGCCGAGTACCATAGCCACTAGACAACCGTGGCGGGGCACGCCAATGGGATAGGGGCGCATTGGTACCTATATCGAACCGCGCGACGAAAATTCCGCGGAGAAGAGCCAGTGATGTCATCCAGCACGGCCCCTGCTGGCCTATGTGCATGAAAGGCTGGGAAGTCTGGCTTACGGCAGCTCGTGCGAATAGCGCCGCACAAAAACATTCTCGAGCTGCAGACGTCGCTTATTTTTCTGTGCACATCAAATGCATGGCGGTTCCGTTGTAACGGGGATAGATGTTTTTCGGCCTTGCGAGCACCCATTCCTTTGGGCAAAGGCCGCCACCGTGGTGCAAATACGATGAATACGGCAATCGTTACATATACGTGGCATTTAGCCAAACACTGAACCAGCCAAACGCGCCCTACAATGTCGTAGCACGAAGGTTGCCGCCGATATTGACAGGAGACATGAACAAGAATCGATTGCCGCAGCAAGATGCAACAGACGGCAGTTTGTATGTCGGGACAAGTAGTTATGGCCAAACTTGACCTTTACTTTTTCGTCACGCTTTTTGTTATTAATTTTCTATGTGATGCTGTCGCTTTGTGTTGCGAAAGTATAGCTAAAATTTAAAAAATTACACCATCTCCCGCTAAAGGGGACCATGAGGCGATGCGAAGCAGCACGGGGGGTGCACACCGCGTTTGCGCCGGCTTGACTAGGCGGGCGAGGGCGCGTTCTCGTTACTTGCGAGCTGGTAAAGCGTTCATCGAAGAAAGAACGTTTGCATGATGATGATGATGATGATGATTGTGGTTCGGTTGGGAAAGGGCGCTAATTTCTGCAGCCCATGTAGGGAGCACGGCTAAGCGACCGTGGGGTTGGGGGAAAGGGAGTGAAAGAGATAGAGAGGAGAGAAAGGCCGTAGTGGAGGGCTCCGGAAATTTAGGCCACCTGGGGTTCTATAACGTGCACTGACAACGCACAGTACACGGGCCTCTGGCATTTTCGCCTCGATCGAAAATGAGACCGCCGCGGCCGGGAGAACGTTTGCATAGTCAACGCGCGCCGTTCGGAGAGCAGGTGTGTGGAGAGGGTCACGGAGAGAGGGGGAGTGGAGTGAGGAGGTGTGCGGAGAGGGTCACGTGTAGAGGGGGTGTGTGGAGAGGGTTTGCGCTTGCGCAGTAAGGGTGGTCACGCTGCACACCACCACCACCGGATTAAACTCCGTCATAAGCTGCTTCGGATTAAAACACACGTAGTCACAATCATATTGACGTCAGCAGGTAGTAAGAACCGCGGGAAGTATTACTTACTTACTTGAAGATGTGATAAAAGAAGGGGAGAAAAAAAGTGCACATACCACCCGTCGCGGGAATCGATGTCAGCGAAGCAGTCAGCGAGGAAATTGTCTATGACGAATTGTTTGGAATTCAGCCAAGTGTCACGAATAGGATGAACGTCTCTGTGCAAAGTGCATCAGTAGGTGTATGCTTAACGTGGGCAAACCAGGAACGTCAACGGCACACTGGCGACTGAATGGTAGCTCATGGTACAACGTAACGGTGGCACTCACGTCATTGAACAGCACAGACGTCTGTTTTGTCGAGCAGAAGTGCACGCCGTGGCGCGCTGCTATGCATGTCATAACCGCCGTTACGCTTCATTACGATTGCGACCAAGTCTTGCAGGAGCAGAAGAAAAGCGTTTTTCCACACCTTTGACAGTCAACACGAATGTTCTTTCAGTAAATAACGACGGACATCTTAACAGTGCTACGTCATTTTCGTGTTCCTGCATGTACGATGTTTATAAGTGCAAGAGCCCAAAGACGCAATTCGTACTTATACAAAACCGCACATTGTACAAGGGCAGATAATGTTCAGAGAGAAATTCTTTAGTTACAGCAGTCTCGCTTTTCCGGACAAATGCTTATCGCTGGTTACGTTGCACGCGTGAGGTGAGAGGAAAAGCAAATAAATTTGACACGTGGAACCACTAAAACGACGTATTTCTTCATTGATCAAAAGTTAGTCGCCTTCAAAACATGTTCATTCGCCAAGGGATAATTCATACGCGTTTGTGATCGATTATTAAAGACAGTCATTTATAACAAACAATGCTACGAGTTCCGGGGAAGTCACTGAGGGTAGTTCTTGGTGTGGAAAGATACCACCCACACCAAAAAGAAAATTAAAAAAGAAGTCGGAACGGAAAATTTCCCGTGCCCTTCACGCTCGGTGTAAGCCACGGTGTACAGCTATTTATTTTAAGGCCAACTTCGTCTCGTCAAACGTCTATCTCTCGAGAGTTACTCATGGACCTCCGAAATTAGTTCCGGCTGCAACATCACGGTCCAAACTGGAGCGACAGGAGGGCGCTCCGCTGCGGGCATCTGTTGTGAAAGCGAGCGCCTTGTATCCAACGGAGGGTGAACGACTCTGATGCGGCAGTCACCTATCGTCAACGCAAGAGACTACAGCGACGGCCTGTCAAACGACGCGCTCTCTGTGCGCAGGCACACCAACGGAGTCTTGGCGCCTGTCCACCTGATGTCCCCGTTCGTCATTCAAGTGCGCCCCGCATTAACGCAACGTCCTAGCAGGCAACAGAGTGCTTGAGCGCCGGCGGGGCAGTTGAACTGACGTGCGTGCGTGCAGGCCGACACGTCGTCTTGCGACTCGTTCCCTTACAAACGTCCTGTAGACGTTAAATGTAGCTGCAATAATAAGCCGCGTACCGATATTAAACGACCGCGGCCAACAACGTGCTTACGACTTTTCCCAGTCCCAGCTCCCAGAGAGTCCATTCACTATTCTGGTCGTGACTATTTCCTTTTTGGTGTGTGTGCCTTTTGAGTCCTCTTGAGACAACAGCTATTGAAAGGGATTTCCTTCTGTTTCGCAGTGATTCCTTAGATGTTTTGCTCGGAAGTTTGAAGTTTTTTATTGCCACGTAAGCACAGAACGTGCATAAATAGCAAGGATATCAGGATAAAAGCTGCATAAAGGTAGCTTGACTGGTCCCACCTCCCCGTATACAGTACAAGCAGCAACACGGCAAGTTGCTATCGATATCCACCACGTGTTCCTTCTCATTCTTTCCTGGTCCAAAGATCATTGTGCTTCGTAGATCTGTGAAGATACCACAACAGTTAGAGACAATTTAATGAGCAAACAGACAATGAAGCCTGTTTGCTCATTAAGTTGTTTCTAACAAACAAAGAACGAGCCCTTGACCCCTTCCTTTTCGTTATTTCACAACAGTTAGAGGACACTTAAACAGTCGAACGCTTCCGAAACTACCCGCGTGGTTAAAACTAAATGTTCTCGCATCGTAGACGGTCAATATACCGTTGCGCTGTCAGCTTCATACTATCCACATCGCGAAAGCATAATATTTTTCGTTAGAATTGGAAGGAAGAAGGGCAAATAGAAAGTTTCGTATCTAAGGGACAGTACTACAGACTACACAAGTGGTGAAGCAAGCACACTGTCGTTGAGGCATCCTGCGACGCTATCGCTGTGCCGCAAGACGCGATGTAAAACATTTTTTATTACACGGTGGTTATGTCGTCGTCGAAAAAATTAGGGGCCCTTCAACTGTCGGCAGAATGGAGGCAGGCGAAGCTACGCGTGTGCACGCCTTTTCCTTTCCTTTCCTTTTTCTCTTGCTATCTTCCTTTTCTTCCTTCCTTTTGCTCTTCTTTCGGTATCGTGACCCGCACGGTGGTAGTGGTACTGGTAATCGGCGTGCTGATACGAGGTGCCGGATCGAATCCGCTGCGGCGGCGCTACTTTCGATGAACGAGATGTTGGGCCGTTGCTGTGGGGTCCGTCCGTAAGAACCAGGTGTCGAATTTCGAGAACTCCTATACGGTCTTCATAAAGAGCTGTTTTGGGTCTTTAACGGCACAAAAACAAAAACACACAAGGGCTATCTTATTTTGTCGCCTCACGAGATCATAGCGTCGGTATGTTCGATTCGATCCAGCGACCTCGACAGCAGCCGTGTACAGTAGCGGCCTGCCGAGCGTACGGCACGTGTAAATAATAAAATAAATAAGATAAATCAATAATAAATAAATAATAAATAAATAAATAAAAACCCGTTTGAAGCACGCGTATGATGAACCGACAGAATCGGTGGTGGTAGAGTCTCTTTGCATGCTGGTACCGCAACCCTGCAGCCCGAGGAGCACCTTTTATTCACGAAAACTATACGGAAACGCTCCCCGATTAGCTGATGTCTTGGTTCTGCTATCGACGCTTGTCTTGGTTGGTAAGAGTGTGGGAATATGTCCTGCAACTCTCGTGAGGTTCGCATGGTCAGAGAATTCATTTTCTCATCAACACAGAACCACTTTGTTGATGATGTAAACAGGGCAACGAGAGACGCATTGCGCTGGTCACATCAAGTATGCGAGACATATACCGGTCGCACACACAGCACCTTAGCGTCAGCTTCGCTGCACGGATT
Source organism: Hyalomma asiaticum (assembly GCA_013339685.2). NCBI lineage: Eukaryota > Metazoa > Arthropoda > Arachnida > Ixodida > Ixodidae > Hyalomma > Hyalomma asiaticum. Next base: position 99,813,256 of record CM023486.1, read on the forward strand.
TAGTGAGAGGTGATGGACGTGCCGTTGGCACGTCGGTCGACGAAAGTTTCGCTCAAGAATAGGTACAGGTGACGACGCGGCTTCTGCTGAGTTGACGTTTCAGGAACGTTGGCGCGGCGAGTGCCCACGCTAAATTTATGACGTAACACGATGAAGGATGCCTTGAGGCCGCTAAGCATTAGGGGCTCGTCACAGAACCCCAGCTGCACCACTTCTTGCGCGTCCAGCGTGGGTGAAATGACGCAACCGCCATGACAGAATAGCCAAATAGCGCACATTATAAACCTTTATAAATAATTTCGTCAAGTGTGCAAGAAGCTGTCGGAAAGGGTTTTCTATCTAACGCGTTGAAGAGCCGCGCTTTATGCTGCGCTATTGATACTGCGAGTTGGGCTAATTAGATGTTGTTTATGGTAAATAGTATGTAACGCAGCGCAAACAGAGGTATGACACGAGCGCTCGCATCCTCCTCTCCTTCATTTGCCCTTGGGTTTACGCTGCGTACGCCCATACCATATCTCCATGTCGTTTATGCCGAAGCTCCAGTAATACCGGAAACATTCAACCACTGCATTTAATCACCATGTACACACACAATAAACATGAACAGAAATGACAGGCAAGATGGACGAACTTGTATTAGTGCTGATAAAATTAAAAGCAAAATTTTGTTAGAGACAAGCGAGTCTAGTTATGTGTGGCAACAGCAAAGCATGGTTAGTCATCCAGATGGCTAGGACAGGCTCTGTGTGATGACGCACGCTACAGGCGTAGCCAAAGAGCCACCGTGGCGCCGGTGGAGCGCGTTCGTTCGGCATCTCTGAGGGTCATGAGCCGGTTTTCACACAGACCCCGAAATTTTATTTTTAGGACTATTAATCAGGTTTATTTGCAAGTATGACCTTGAGATGTATTGCAGCAGTCCGAGCACAACTTACGTTAGCATGACGTCACCCTTAAGCTCTGGCGACGGCGTCATTGCTCAATCACTAGACTTTTGGTAAATCACTCGTGTTGACACCAAGACACCGGTCACCTGACGGTCGATTTTTTTGTTTGATGAGCCACATAATGCAATCGCAATGTAACTAATCTTTGCTGATGTCTCCGCGAATAGAGATATGCTGCGGTAAGTGATACGATTTTGTTGCGTCGCACGGAAAAAACAGTGACAACGCTGGCATGTCTCATCCAAATGTATTTAAGTGGCGATGTGTGAGCTACACTCACTACAATGCCTTATACTTTGATACCTTTTTCCCTTATATCGCTGCCAGATGAATTATCAGCATTCATTGTTATTACACGAACACCAAGGCTTGTTGTAAGCGCGTGTTCACGTCATCACTTCCTTTGCGAATTGAACGTATTGCGGGAAAACAAATCAGTTACCGAAAGACGCGCGTGCATGCACGCGTCATCGCCTTTTCTCTCGTTCTTTGAAACTTGCGTCACAAGGCAATAATCTCAAGCAGGTCAACACGTTATAGCCGCCTCTCGGTGCGTCAATACGCTCGCATTTTACTATGTGCCTCTCGACTAAAAAAAGAAAAAGAACGCCTCGGCTTCACAAGAAAAGAGAGTGCGAGAAAAAAGAAAAAAGCATATTTGTGAAACATCCCCGACAGGCCATTTATTCACAAACGACGCGCTTGTGGAAGCCTCAATATTTATTTATTTTACGTCTCTGCTTGTGCGGTGAATGGACACATGTTTGATGGAGATTCAGTGTTCTTTTTCTTGACTGTATTTCCTGGCCAGGATACAAAGAAGCTTCTCTCTCTTTTTTTTTTTTTTTCTGAGCACCAGCTCATCCGTTGTGCTCCGCGACGATGAACTTAATCAGTCTGAGTGCTGCTTTCGCGCAGCCGTGCTGAACGAATATCTCGCGTCCACGTTTTCAAACTACGTCAGTGAAAGCGTGTACTTTCTTTCATCAAACGTCCCTGCGTCTGAGCTTCACGCGAGCTTTGAGTTAGCGAGAGATGGAATCGAACATTTCGTTGTTTTGGCAGAAGAATATGGTGCATTCGAAGAGAGAGCAATATGCTTGAGTGCCTTTTAATGTTCGAAACATTAACAGCAAACACATGGACAACAAATGGTTCAACTGCTTCGCTAGTGCAATCATTAAATAAAGGAAAAAATGTTGAAAACAATTTAGAACTTGAAGCGCTCACTGCAGAAAGACGAAACAGAAATCTAAAACTCTGGGATATAGTGCATCCCATTTCCTGCATATTGTGTTTGCTCTAGGGGACTGCCGAGTTAGCATTTGTTTACGGAACACTAAAGAGAGAGAGAGAGAAATGAAGAAAAGATAGCGAGGCTAAACACAGCCAAAATATGTGATTTTCTATCTGCGCTAGGGAAATTCAACTGTTTTCTAAAAAGCAACAGCTTGCGGTGACACAAAACTCTTTCATGAAGCGTCATCCACACTCGCCTAATATTATTATTTTCAAGCGTCATTGCCGACATGGGTCTTATAAATATATATCGCGGCTTTGGAACGTAAAACCCAGAAGCTATTGTCATTTTCCACAAGTAGGCCGAGGAAGTGCGCCGTCATTCAAATGATGCTGCTTCTTCGTTGATATGTATTCATCGCAGTCGCACTGATCGCTTGTCATAACAGTTACAGCGAAGTTTCAAGTAAGTAGGAACACACGCACAAAATCACGAAAGGGAGACAACCTGAACCTAAGCAGCACATAGACGACAAGAAGCGTGTTCCTTCTGTGCGACACGTTTGAAGCTTCATCTATAGCACGATACTGCCGCCTCAATAGCTGAAGGCAGTAGGCAGACGCCTTTCCTATAGCACCTGAGTGTGACATCTCCAGCCCTGACCCACGAACAGGTGGCGCTTGTTGCGAAAAATACGTAATGCCAAGGCGCCACCGTTAGATGCATACGTGCGTGGTTACGTTCTCAAAATATGTTTCGAACTGCGAGCGTTGGCGTTAAAGGAACGTGGCGCGTGCGTTGGCGACAGTGGCAGTCGCGTTGTGGGCGGCACGGTCGCGATGTCTACGACAAGGCAAGATGCAAGCGCTCATGGGATAAGCGTCGTACGTGATGCGCGAGTGTTTTCTTTTACGCTTCGCTAGATCCGAACTGTAGCGAAGGCAAACGGCAATGGCGTAGGTTGCCAGGCGCAGATGGGCCGCGAACTTGGACAACAGCGCATCAGAGGCTTTACCTTGCGGCGGGGTAAACAGCGGTTCGTACCGGGAAGTGCGCCGAATACGCAAACACATCTGGGTTTCAGCGTATATATAGAAGAGGCACCACAATCGCGCCGAAGCTGCGCCGCCATGATATCGAGCCTGGCTCTCGCCGTACGACACGCCCGAACAATCTGTGGATGCAAGCCAGATGGTGTACACACGGTGGTTATTTACGAGCCTGTTATTCTATAGATGGGCCGCCGTACCCAGATATCAAGTTTTAGCTTTTTCATCTCGTGGGCTGCGGCTCGTACGGTCGCAACTGACGAAAAACAAGCTGTGAACGACGTGTGCTGTTTGGTTGTCCGTCCGTGAAGCGGAGCGATATTTGCGTTTCGCATTTCGAACGGCACCGCAACAACAAGACGTCTTGAAAGGGGCTTGCATTGCATTGGCCACGTGTGTGTGTGACCTATTTATACTTTTCTTGCCAAATCGTTCTAGTCGTAGTTTGTTGTTGTTGTTATGTGGGGTTTAACGTCCCAAAACCAGCTATGATTATGAGAGACGCCGTAGTGGAGGGCTCAGGAAATTTTGACCACCTGGGGTTCTTTAACGTGCATTGGCATCGCGCAGCACACGGGCCTCAACATTTAGCCTCCATCGAAATGCAGCCGCCGCGGCCATGATTCGATCCCGCGACCCTCGTATCAGCAGCCGAGTACCATAGCCACTACAGACTACCGTGGCGGGGCGTTCTAGTCGTAGTTTGTGCAGCTTTACTGCGTGTTTCAAGCTACACACAAATACAAATGTACTACATGCCCTTCTTCGTGCAGTAAACGAAGATGTATTGTGTGAGCGTTTCATCACCGCACATCCTTATTCTCGTTTTGTATTTAAGTGTTTTTAATAACTGTTCACCGCAGGCTATGCGCCATACGTTCGACCGCGTGCAGGTAATGCGTTAAAAAGGTATAACTTCTCGCACGCGTCGTTGCGTATGTCGACTGAAACGCCGACAAGTGTACGTCTTCATTGAGGTTTATTATGTCTTGCAAACGTCCTGCTCCAAAATTCACACTGCAAAAGTACGATTTATTTATAACTTAATGTGCTACCAAGTGTTCAGGAGATTCCCACCTTCAAGTACTATATAGGTGTAACACCAGCCTTTTAATATTATAGGCTGTCCCGCGGTGTTATAGTACCGGGCAGTCCAAACGAGCATCCTAAACTTGTACATAATACAAGAGCGTGGGATGGTGACAAAGATGAATCTTCAAGGGACTTGGGCGGACGTGCTTAGGCTTATCTCGGCCACTCAGTCAAGACGAGTGGGACTGGGTCTTGCAACCCCACCCCCACTTTAACCTCTCTCTGCCGCGACACTATCTACTCTCCTGCGATCCCGCACTGCGACAAACATTTGAAGTGGCCTCTCAGATCTGTAGCCAGAGTACGCGCTAAAGACACTCGCTTTTCGAGCATTGTTGTCGCGGCTCCGCACGTTCACAGATGCTGGCCCGGAGACAACGGCTCTTTATTGCCGCCGGTGCTCTCGAAGTTTTCCAAGTGGATGCACACCCCGCCTGCTCTGTCTTTGCACTCCATCGGAAGAAGTGCGGGTGGCGTGACGTGCCTTAAAAGCTGAAACTGGAAGATCGTGAAACAGTTTAGACCAGGAGTTTATCTCCCAAACTTTGGTTTTGTAGGAAGTGGGGTATGAAGGGTTTGTAAAAGAAGGTGAGAAGGGGTACGAAGTTACTGGTTAGCTGAAATAATTTCGAGGAGCGGGGGCGGCCTCGTGCATCCATAGCCCTGGTTTAGAACAACAGCAGCGCAAGCGGTGATCGATTACCCATAACAGTGTAAACTCAGTAGGGAACGACTGATATATCGCAGTACGCGCAACTTTATTGCGCCAGTGTCCCGGTGTGGTTTACGCGATAAAGGAAAAGCAATAAAGATGTGGAACTTACGCAGGATATAACGCTAATGTTGTTTTGTGGGGTTTTACGTCCCAAAACCAGTTCTGATCATGAGAGACGCCGTAGTGGAGGGCTCCGGAAATTTCGACCACCTGGGGTTCTTTAACGTGCACTGACATCGCACAGCACACGAGCCTCAACATTTCGCCTCCATCGAAATGCAGCCGCCGCGGCCGGGATTCGATCCCGCGACCCTCGGATCAGCAGCCGAGTACCTTAGCCACTAGACCACCGTGGCGAGGCGATATAACGCTAAGAGGACAATAGACGCTGCACTTACGCGCTTGGTAGGTGTGCAAGTGCGCCGTCTACTGCCCCGTTGGACAACGATATAGCACTGCTCTCTGATGACATGCCATAAATTGCCCTTTTAGCCAGGTGCAAGCTGCATCATGTGATGATGACAGTTTCAGTTTCCTATGTGTTTTTATCAAGTGTGTAACGCTTGGACGAGGCGCTGCTACATGTGTATTTATGTACGTTTGTCGCCGGAATAAAATCAGTTGATAGCGCTCTGAGGTGCGGCGTGTGTTTCTTCATCGTCGTTCGCGCTGTTTCCTTTCCAAAGATGCTCAACCAACTAACCTGCAAGTCCAGCCAGTGTTGCTTTATATTCAGGCATTGTGTTGCTTTATATTCAAGTTTCCTTGTATAAGCTACGCGCTTTGAAGTGGCACGCAGAAATTCCACCGAAATGCGGCATCGGGTCTCCATATATCAGCGAGTCGTTTCCGATAACCATATATTTGTTCGCGAGATAAGATTATTTTTTTGTCTGTTTCCCATTCAGTTACGGCCAAACGCCGCTACAGCCGCCGAGAGGATCAATCGCGTGAAGATATACTCAAATTCTGGGGATTCTGGAAACGCTGCCGCCGTGTCTGGGCTTCGATCCCGCGACCTCAATCTTTGCAAGCCAACAACTTAGCCGCTAAGCTCAGGAAAGCGGATCAGGAAAAAAAAATTTTTCCCAGTTCCCGGGCGACTTTATTTTTCGCATGCATGCGGCGACGGCATGAGTTCACAATAGGAAGCTCACATCGCACGGGGCGCAGGAGTGTGCAGGCCAAGGAATCCGTGAACGTGAAATCTGAGTGCTCGTTTACGGAAGACGGCCTTCTTGAAGAGCGTGCGTGCTCCAAGCCCGCTCCGCGTAGTCTACGGCCTCGTTTGAAAGTGCGTAAACACTCTCAGTTGTGATGGCTGGACCACAAGCTGTTGCACATATGAGCCCAGCTATGCTCGTCTTCTTCATTCCACGGCTGGGCCATCATTCATTTCCGCGCATGCCAGCGCTCACGCAACACAAACAAGCAGCTTCATTATCCTGTCTCTCTTGTTGCGCAAGTGGTTCGCGGATGTATACACTATATATACAATGCACGGGATGCCTAAATCAAGGACCATGGCTCGCGTACAGCTGCGTTGCCGATGTGGTGTTGCGCAAAGATTGCACGATTGAGCATCTCTTGTAGCAGCTCCGTACGCACTCTACAAGATGGCCTATGTTTGCTACGATTATTTTCTTTTCGGTGACCTCTAGCGATGTATGAAGGAGTGGATGGGAATCTGCAGTGGAATGGAGGGTATATAGGTGACTCCGAGAATACGTGCACTGCACGCGCTCGATGGGTTTAGCTCAAGGCACTCAAGCATGTACAAGTTCCCTGTCGACTGGTGAAGGGTACGTGTTTGGTGGCTTGCGACCCTGGTTGTAACTTGTACGTGCTCAGGAAGCAAGCTAGAACCTATAAAGAAAATACAGCGAGAAGATATTGTCCAAGTTCAAGAAATTCACGTGGTTGTCGCAGCTAAAAGCACACGAGGTACTTGGAGATGACACATAAAGCAAGTGTTTAACGCAGCAGCAGTAATAACGAACAGTTGAGTTTTCCTTCTTTTTCTGTCTCTCTTCTCAGAATTTGTTGATATCTTAAGCAAATGGCTTTGCGACGATCAGAATATAATCATCGGCTCAGAATCGTAAGACGGCATAACACGCTTATATGATTTGACGTGACCTTATCAGGCCGTAAAGAAGGGGCAACCTTCCGAATAAAAAATAATTAATGCGACAGTCAACGTTTGCACTGCTGAAAAACAGCCATACGTCGTCTTTCTTTTTTTTTTTTTTTTTCAGGACACCTGAACGGAGACTTGACGCCCAAAGGAAAGACACGCACATATTCCACGCGTCACATTAAAAACTAATCACCAGTGGATAGCGACAGCAAATCGATGCTAAAATAATGGTGTCGCTACGCCAACCATGGAGCTCGGTAGGTAAGTAATGGTGAACCAGAACCTGTCGTCACTAAATAAAAAAATGACAAGGCCTGTTTGACTCTCGAGAACTCTTTTCCAAGGCCTATTCCGCCCACTGCTCTTCTGCTACTTGTTCGCCCACGGGCCGACAAATAACGACAAATTCAAGACTGTCCCTCCGGCATAGAAAGTTTCCGTGTACCACTGCAATATCGCGCACGCTGCAACCGGGTCATAGAGCACGCGATGCTGCAGATTGTACTGCAGTTGGGGTCACGGGGACAGAGACGTGCTTGCCATGTGATTACGCCTGCTTGACGCTTCCTTATCGCTTCAATCTTAAAAATATATTGGGTGCTTTTAAGACAGAGAATATCCACACTCCATCGCCGATAAAATCTCGTCGAGAACAAAGCCTTATCGGCCAGAACCACGGCGGTAAGGTACATGAGCGATAGGTTACAGAGGTGCGGCAGAGTTCACGCCGATTTAATTGCGAGAGATTACGGGTGTATGGAAGGGAGCTTGATGCTTCGTGGCCGCTGTGTCCTGAAAGAGCTGACTTCCTGCATTTGCGTACAACCGTCACGGACAGCGATTAAGTGCACGGCCGGAGGCCGCCAAGGCCGGTCTGATGGGGTTCACGATGAGAGTGCTCCTCTTGTAAACAGGTTATCTCTCGTACAGGGAGCGTAGCGCGAAGGGATTGCCTGACCTTGAGGACGAGCGCTTCAAACCCCTTATTACTTGAGAAAGGCAGTTTCGGCCTTAGTCCGAATACTTATGCAAAAACGTGCATGTAAAACACTTATTCCGTGCATTGAATGAAGACATGTTTCAAGGGTAACTTCTCGTGGTTGCTTACGTTATTTAGCAGTAGCTGCGTACTACTTGCGGTTTATATAATTTGTTCGTTCGGTTTTATATGTTGTCGCACCTTGTAAGTGGTTGTATTCAGTTGTCTATAAGGGATCAGCTGTAACTGAGTGCGCACATAAGCAAAGGCGAAATTATGACAGGTCCTTTGACGATGCAGTACAGGCGCGGTAGCGAAAGAGTTAAAAGGAAACCTGTCTGGGTGGTGGGTGTTGTGTGGACAAGATTATGGCGTTACATTTGGTTGTGTCAGAGTTCTCAACGCAAGAAACTACTTTGATTTACAGCATGTATCTTTTTATACACTAAAAAAAAGAACAGTACTAAATTGGCGAAAACTTCTCTGAAACTTACCACCACACGCGAAGGATTAAAATTCGTGGAATGTCAAACCGGCGTGGTGTACAACATACCGCTTTCCTGTGGAAAAGTACACATAGGCCAAACCGGCCGGTGCCTTAACGACCGTCTAAGGGAGCACAACAATATAATGTCAAAAACAAGACTAATGATCATCTCGCAAGTCACTGCGAAGAGTGCGAGTGCACCTCTCGATTTAACCGGTCCACTGTAGTTTACCGCAATCGCAGTAAACCTGCTAGGCTTATCGTCGAAGCGAAAATGATTTGGGAACATCCACAAACTTACGTTAGCGTAGCCTCCCTCGCATTATTAGACAAGGAACTAGAATTTTTGGGTGCCCACAGAATGCAGAGCGCATGCTAAGATGCCACGTGTAGTGAACATCGCATATAAGTGATGCTGCCTTCATTTCAAAATGAAGTTGAAAGTTGCGCTGTGTGTGCCTAGTCTTCTTCTTTGTGTGCGTCCTAGAAGCGCATTCCCACCGGTGTAATGCAATACCAACTAGCCCACCTGAGTGCCTTGACTTCCCACAGTGTTCTGCATGCTTTATACTGCGCGAAATGCTTTAATTTTATGCCTGCGAATTTCCAAACTTCGTCACCCAATTACACACTCTGTCGCCCACGGCTACGCTTCCCCTCTCTTGGTAGCCACTCCGTCGATCTAATTGATCCCCTGTTATCTAGCCTTCTCATTGCGTGGCCTGCCCATCAACGACTCAAAAAGGATTAGGTGATTAGTAGCAAATGCTTGTGCATCGCGTACGCAACTCCCAGAGGTTATTCTTCATGGAACGTTTCTTGTGGCGATAGCTATAAGTGCATATCGCGCGAAGCTTGGGCTCTTAGAACTGTAACACGAAAATTTTTAAGATAAAGAAGTACAACACTTATAAATGGTGGTGTTCGGTTTTAATTGATGGTTTTATGTGACTGAGGTGACCGTGCGGAGCTGCAAAGGGTTTGTTTACCGACAGTTATAACTAAAGTTAATTAAAAACCAATTACATGATATGGGACCACAACTAGATCTACGTGAGCACAATAGCTTTGTTAGCTGAACACATACATCCATGTGCACAGGCGTTTCCATATTTCGCTCCTATCCTAAATGCGGCTGCCGTGGCCAAGAATCGAGCCCGCGCGTACTGTTATGAAAATGAGGTGGCGAAAAGGTGTGCGTACATATTAAATAATGTTTTTCTCACATTTTCTCATGCACAGAGAACCTCTGCGTGTCCTTACAGAACCTTATTTTTCCTTTCAGCAGGTTTCCTCAAGACTAAACGGCTACGTTCTCTTGCATGGCTGGTTTAGGCAGGCAGCGAGTCGACCATCTCGGAGGCCGTTTGAATGGTGTGCCGCTCGTACACCGGAGAGCGCTTGGAGCCAAGAGTAGGGCGATCTTTAGGACCGCTTCTCTTTCATTGCTTCTTGCTCCTCCACTAATTTCGCTATAACGTACCCTTGACCTAATCTTGCTTGCTTCTTACGTGGCATACCTCCTAGGGCTGCGACCACGGTTTCAAGTTCTTGCTTTGCGAGTGGCCTCTTGCGAGTAGTGGCGTGAAATAACGTTCAGAACAGGGAGTCGAAGCTAACACATATTGAAGCCGCCCGTAAACAAGAACTTCGAGCCAATTCCGGAGCTTGTGCAAAGCAGTGTGAAGTGCAGAAAACTTCAAGTGTTCTCCCGCTACAGATTTACTAGTCATCCACCTTCGCAGAGTGGCATGGCTTCGATATTTTCGTCACACAAACCTCTATTCCCCGTAATTTAATGCTGCTTTTAACAAGAATGCATGCTGGTCAAGTTGGTGCTTACTTAAGGACACAATGAAGCCGCCACTGAAAAACACGTGCAATAGGCAGAAACACACAGGCAGGACAAGCAACACTTACAACTAAATGGGCTTGGGCGTCAACCCAGGAATAAATATACAACATACATGCGCGGTCTCTTCACAACTTACACTACCCAGGGATCAAACAATCTCTTCTCCGATTCGTACAACAAAATGGACGTATCGCTGATACAGCATGTTCCTTTTAATTTAAGGCTACCTACGCCTGTCACGGCCCCTGCTAAGTGAATATGCTCAACATTTCTTTCTCTGTTTTCTATTTTGTCACCGATACTCTGAATATATATCTTGGCCATCTCAACCACTTACCAGTTATGTTTCCCATCCTCAGTGAATCCCACACTCTCAAAGGCGGATGCCTTTTAAAGGCCTCGATGGGCGGGTATTCTTACGTTTTACGACGCTGCGTCAAAAGCTTGCGGAACTTTTGTTGCATTAGACGCATGTATCATCCTGTCATACGAATACTCCCTTCGCTACGGTTTACGTTTGTTCTTGTGTACTCAGGCCGCCCTCTCAAGTTTCAAATAGCAGAGCACGGCTACTTGTGTTATCACAGAGATATTCCTTTGTGACACATTTTCCGCGTATGCATATCTCGGGGTCACTTTTGCTGCCATGTCCCGCGCACAATTCACGGTGTTTTGTTTTCTAGCTATTTAACATTTTTCAGCGTCACTCGAGGCCGTCACAGAGGATGCGGAACATTCAACAACGCAGTAGCATCACGTAGTACTTGAACTCATTGAAGCAAACAACTGAGCAATCAACCTTCACGTAATACGGAGGTAATTACGGAGGTAACCTTGCGCCGCGCCGAGAAATGGCGATATCGCAGGCAGCGGCAGAAGTTTAGTGTTTCCCGATCTCGAAGCAGTTTCCGTGTAGTCACGTGCAATGGCGAACAATCGCTAGCACCTATGACTCTCCTACATGCGGTTGTCTGTAATAGGCCAACGGCAGTGGACACTTTAATGTAATACGTATGAACGCCTGGTGGTGTGCGGAGAATTGAAAAGGTAGGGACGATTGCAGGCCGGTCTTTTATACTGCCCAGTACTCAAACCAGAGGTTAGTTATAAACCAGGTATTGCTGTGATGTAAACGGCAAAGTGAACGATTTGTCTGATGGCACGTCTCGCGAAGCAGTGATTCTGCAAGCCAAGCATTGTCCATGTCATTAGGGGAAACCCACGGGACGTTGTCCAGGCACTTTGGTGAAGCAACAATCGTCAACAACTATTCGCAAGATTAGCTAAGCTAGGTCCACGTGCAACTAGCAGTACCATCCCCATGATTGCCGCTGTGTTTCCGTTTGACGTCACTGTTCGAAGTGCGCAAGGCTTCTGTAATCTATAGGCGCAGGATTGCCGTGGCTTTGACGCTCTCGTCACGCCACGTTGACATGTCCCTCGATCCGAGCCGTTTGGTACCATAGGATAGAATGCACATGCATTCTGCTATCTGTACAAGAGGTGCTGACTGGACAGGATTGTTTGTTCATTGGCTGACCCTGTTCACACCCAGTCAGATACCCCCACATTCCACTGAGCATGAAATCCTGCAGCTGTCTTCGTGTCAACGATACGTGGGCGGAGGTGCGAAAGGGGGGTGTGCGCCGAGGTGTTTTCTTTCATGACGCAAAGATCGCGAAGAATGCGCGTTCAGTTGACGTAAAACTCGCGACCTCCGTGACGCAGACCCACGTGCTTGGGCGTTGCTACTCGCAGTAGTGCTCTGTAGTGCACTCTTGTAGTGTCACAGCTGCGTTTCGGTATTAAGTTCGACGCACTCCCCTCCCCCCCCCCCCCTCTTTCTCCCGCCATTATGACTTCGATGCCACCTATTTAGCAACTAAAGCCAGTCGCGGCGTCTCTTTCGCTGTAGCCTTGCAGTCATATTCCCTGTCGCAAAAGTACGTTTCTCACACCTTTAAAAGCAAGCATGCATTTGCGTTTCTTAAGAAAGGCCTACCCAGTTTTCTCAATAGTGAACGACTCAACGCTCGCAGCCTTGTTTTCGTTACCCGGTCATTATACAGAGCGTTTCATTGTTACAACTGCTTCAGAATAAATTGTTGAAGTTCAAGAACATTGACTAGCACTTAATTTCGTTCAACGAAATTATCGCCTTAATCCAAGCTTGTGCGTGGGTGCCACACGTTAACGACTACCACTTCCCGGATTGTGTATCCAAAGAAAGTAATCTTGTACAAATGGTGCTGACAGGCACCACAGGTGAGAAGGTGTAGGAACACTTGCCTCGCTGTTAAAACGTACGCCTCAGAGTTGTTGTCTTGTTCACAATTCCACGCATTTATCATTATTCACAACCTCACGCATTTATCAGTCGCTTACACGGGTAATATGTACAAGACACTTAGCTCAGCTTCTCGCCTACTTTAGGGAACGCATATCATAGTGGTCGCCAGGTACGCACGTATGATCATACCGTTTCCCCATACGACTTTCTGTATATTTCGGAGACGTAGTATCCTCACCCTTAACATGGATGGATGGATTGATATTAGGAGCGTCCCCTTTATAACGGGGCGGTGGCCGGGCCACCAAGCTCTAGCTTTATTTCTTTTTCGTTTACAACCATTTCTTTTCCCGAATCACACATATTTTCACAACTAATTTTTTTCCTCGTCTATTTATTTTATCTATTATCGTTCTGCTGTGATGTAACAATCATACCCGAACTACCTTGCGCTTTTGTTTGCTCCATACTTTGCGCCACCAATGCTCTAAGCGCCTTTTACTTATATCTATCGCCGGCATGTTCAGCTTTCCCTGTTACTCCTGAATTTTCAAGCCCCCTACCCGAGGGAGGGTCGAAAATGTCGTCCCCTTTAGTGACGCTTAAAGCGGGGCAATGAAGTACCTCCTAATCTTTCTTGGTGAACCATATAACCGGCCAGGCTTCAGGTTTAGCCACGCGCCTCTAAAACGGGCTTCAATGGCACGGCCACCTCCACGAACCTTCCGGATTTAGACTTGAGATTTGAGTCGACGGCTAAGCGGCCTTCTGGATGCCGTAAAGACAGCGGGCCCCCTTTGAAGTTGGGACGCGGCAAGAGTCGGCCCGGAGGCACGTCTCATGAAGGAGACAGCTTGGAACGAGTATACAATGCCAAAAGAGACAAAGAAAGGGACCACCGAAAACGGAGGCACGAGGTAGGCAAGAAAGCTCAAAGCATACCGCACATCTGGCGGGAGCTGTACGTTTCATACGCCCTGACGAAAACATCTGTTTGCAAACGTGTCAACTTTAGCTTGGCCTTCTGGAATTTCTTGGCGCTTCTTGTCTGCAGGATTTCAGCCCCAAAGAATGGTGCGCTCAAGATCACTAGATTGACAGTTCATGGCTGACGCTCGAGCGACGCCGCCTTGAACTCTTGTATGAAAGCGTGTCAGGAACTCTGTTGCCTTCTCGCCTGGCTTGTGAAGGCCAGCGTTCAACTTTATTTCGGTGAACTAGCAGTTATAGTAAGCGAGTTCCTACCCGAATGAGTAGTGTAGCCTTTCACTAACCTCAAAATACATAATCTATCTGATTGCCACCTGTTATATGTGCTTCTCAGTGAAGTGATTTTGAAGCGGTAAATGTTGCTTACGTTGAAGAGTTCGCGACTTGTGGAATCTTTTCACCATGGCGAATAAACTACATGTTATTTGTCGCAGTTCGCTATTTGCGTCCTTATCATTAGTAAAAGGGAGAAAAAAGACGTCATGATAATATTATACACGTCCTTAACCTCGAGGACTTACTGAACCATATCAATAGTTCAAAAAGTACTGAATATTTTATTTGAATGCATTAGCGTTTATTCCTTCTTAACATGAATTGTATTATTAGCTTTATGGGTGCATCGCCCACAATGTAGTCTCCTGCTAACATGAGATCCACGTACGTATGCATGAGTATTAAACACATCCACATAGAATGTTTATGAAGAAAGAGCGCGTACTACACGGAGGAAGTAAAAAATATACAAGTACTGTCAAAGCACGAGGCGTCTTACTTCGCCCGTGTCGTACGCGCTCTTTCTCAACTTCGTAAACATGCAATGCTAACGAACCCAACTTCGTTCACTTTTGCACGTATAGCATAAAGCAACATTTTCACTACTAGCGCTTCTACATCCGTCGAATAAACGTCTTCTTATTCGAAGTTATTGTTGTCTTTCTTTTTATGGTGAGAGCCACATGTTAATGGTGAGAGCCACATGTTAAAGTTTTATAAATATAGATCTGCTCGTTTTAGTTCCACTTGGCGCACATTCAGCCCCTGTTGGCGTGGAAGGTGACAGGTACCCTCCGACAATTCTTGATCGCGGGCTGCTCGCAAGCAAGAGCTCACAACACTCTTGTTTACATCTTCGTTATAGACTTTGTTCTTAGGGTATGCTTCAGGAGCGTAGCCAGACTTTCCCTATGCACCTCTAGAAGTAAGGTTCACAATATAGTAGCCTAAATTGTCTCGTAATGATGGTTTGGGGAAGTGAATCACATAGGAGCGTAACAATAGCAGTCATAAGAAAAAAATAAGTAAACAACGTTTTGTGCTCCTTGATGTGTGCTTTATACTCCGAGGCTGTCGTCAGTAAGCTATATGCTCTCTTGTAGCATTCTGTTCATATTCCAATTCAAGCTAGTTGATTTCGTTCCTTTAGGTCGTTCTGCTTTGGCAAGTCACCCAAGAAACTGCCAGATGGACTAGAGAAGGCACTCACAGCCCATCCACACAGACACGCAGCATCACCACATCCTTAATGCTTAGAATGTAGATGACGTTTGTGTAAAGCTGGCCGACGCTGACACAAAGTGAGAGCCGCTAACTCGACGCCTGACAAACCAGCCAAATGGTACAACGGGCAAGACAACGTGCTCTCTTTACGACCTACCGAGGCGGCGATAATGTGATGCCTCCCCGTCGTACAGCGGCACCCGCCGTTGGTGAAGCGGAATCAAGCCTCGCGTCATTTGCATAATTGCGCTCACAATACAGAAACGCACACGCTGTAGTCACCCAGTTCTTCGCACAGACTCGCCTCTATTCCTCAGCGGCGCCGCCCTCATCAGCTGGAGTTTTAGACTGGCGTGTTGAATACGCAAGGCGTACCGGAGCTTAAGGGAGAGAGGAAAAGAGTTAGTGGGCCGCTGTAGTGGTGTCTGGCGGCGCGACGTCGCGTGCGGAGAGATGACTCTTACCCTACGTCTGCGCTGGAGAAGATTGATGCCTGTTGATGCCCTCAGCGATTTCGGGCGTGCGTCTCTTTCCGCATCGTCGGTACGACGAAGCGCGAAATGAACAATGCGAGCGCGATTCGTTTAAACTTCGCTCTGCTTTTGGTAACAGTTAGGTGAGACAAGTTTAGGCAGCTGGGTGGATGCGTGGCCTACATCTATCAACAGTGTGGCCGTACGTGGCCGCACTATAACGGTCAATCATGTCTCGCTACGGACAGTGAGGTCGGGTTCTGGTTCACGCCATCTTTTACACTACGTGCGTTCGGTTATATAGCGTTCTTTGGGACGATCCCGGGAACGCCCAAACGTTTTGTCATTCAGACGTGCGTGGCTGTATATTTCGGGTCGACGGGTGCGCGAAACACGCCTGCCGATGGGGCGCATCCAAACTGTGACGAGAACTAGAGAAAAATAGAAGCTCTCTCATGCTGGTCACTGTAGCTTAGAGATTCACGCAGACACTACGTTTGTCTCGTGAAGGCACCGCAAAGGCAATGTGTCTTGGGGAAGCTCGGAATATAAGTCGCTGACCCAAATAAATTCTATGTATCTGCAACGTTCCAACAACGGTATGGATGTAAGAGCCGCCTCAATAATCGTGAAAAGTTTGCGGCTGGAGTATATGGAAGGGAAAAAATTTCAAGTTTTACAGGAATGGCTTCACATGATACTAGACGAGCTTTTCACTGGCCATAAGTACCTTTGGTAGGATCTCGTGACCTTTCATGACTTCCGCAGTGAAGCCTCACTTCTTTGACTGTTTCGGCTAGGAGTTGCCATCACGAAGACATACTCCGCGTTAATTGGAGCGACCGACAGTGCAGCATGCGAGGTCTGCGACACCGACGGAATCGTACACCATTTGCTGTGCGCCCTGTCCACGATTTGATGCAGAAAGGGAAAGCACTTGGTCACACGCTACTACAACTGGACGACCGGCTGATTCCCGTGCATGCGTTTCTTGAACACCGTCCCCATCGCTTGTCGCCTCACAAGGTACTGAAAGCACTTCTTTGTTGCTTGAAGACGATGGGTTTGAACGGACGCCTACGACTGATAGCGCAATCTTGAACATATCTCTCGTTACTCCCATTATTTCTTCTCTCTCTCTCATCTTTCTATTACCCTTTCGCATTATCCCAGCGTGGGATGGCCAACCAGACGCATTTCTGGTTGGCCATCCCACGCTGGGATGATGCGCACTCCCTGGCTTCCATGTCTTTCTTTTTTCTCCTTCTCTGGACAGCCACAGACATTATATGCATATTATTGTTTATTTTTACACCTGCGTTTTCATTAACTGTTGGCTTGTAACTAATAAAATGAAGTGCTATGGCTGTTTCTCCACTTATCTTCAAGAAAGAGGACGGAAAAATACATTAGTGGGAGAAACGCATCACGTAATCAAGGCAGGTATGAAACGACAGTGTTTCAAATACAAAGAAATTACCCAAGTGAAATCAGTTTTGATCGCTTTCGACGTATCGCAAGCGGTCCTGGGTTCGAGCCCCGGACCAGAACAAAATTTTCTTCAACACTGAAGCTCTCACTTCTTACAAAATGCATATTGACTTCCCTAAAGCTATGTGCTACGAACAGCTGGATGCAAACTTTCCCATTCATTGCCGTTACTCTACCTCGTGTAATTCTGCAGAAGTTACTCACTATGCTCCGTATTCTTCAGAGAGCATTTTTTATTGATAGATTTCTTGGGTTTTACGTCCCAAAACCAGCTGTGATTATGAGAGACGCCGCAGTGGAGTGCTCCAGGTACTTTGACCACCTGGGGCTCTTTAGCGTGCACTGACATCGCACAGTACACGGGCCTCAACATCTCGCCTCCATCGAAATTCAGCAGCTGCGGCCGGGAGTCGATCCCGCGACCCTCGGATAGCATTTCTTTTTCCTCCAAGCATCTTAAGAAGAGCAAACCATTCGTCGTGGCACAGAAAACACTTGTCCTACCTGCTCAATCATTATTTGAAAACCCGCATCCTAACGTTCTGACCCGTTTTAGCCTGTGACAGGAGACCCGCCTCAACTACAACGAGAGCTGAATGTGCAACCACGCGTCGATATATGGAGCAGGTGTGGCAGACAGGAGTGTGACGAAACTAACTAGTTTGTCTTGCCGAATACCCCGAAGCATCTAAATCAGCTTGCGATCAAGCAGCTGCGGTCCATTTCACATTGCGTCTAGCCTCGGGAAAACGAACCTTTGTGCCGCAAGCGCAAATCACCGGGCAGGAGAAAGCGGCTCCATCTTCCTTATCAATATTATTATGCTTTTCGTAACACATGTAACGTAACGCTATAGCGCCCAGCCATCGACATACAATGTTTCCAAGACTTGAGCATTGAAAGAACGGGCTGAATTTAATTAACCCTTTACGGCCCAGCCAGCACAAATGTGCAGATTCGAGAAATCTCAGGCGACCGCACACCACACACCCCTATTGCGGCCACATTTCGACAATATGGGCTCGCAAGAACACATTTCATTTCGCAAGCAGTAAATATAAATGCACTACGTGCACAGAGTAAACCAAACGCCTCCTGTGTCTAATAGTCACTCACTCTATCTGCCACTCGAACTCCGAGTAGCGGGAGACATCGTCGCTCCATATTCAAGCGAGCAGCCTAATCGTCAATGCGCAAGAATAGATAGGCAATCAATCAAACGGACTGGCGACAGCAACCGCACGTGGCTCTCTTGCAGCGTATAGTTCCACGCTCAGCTTCACCGGCGCATCGCGGCTGCGTTAAATATGTACGCCAGTAGATGATTACGCGAATAGCATATTTGAAAGAAATATGGTTCACCATAAAGCTTGCAATGACGGCACGGCCACAGACTGAGCCTTGCTTCACGCATGAATGCGCAATTCATCGCATTCGGTGCAAGCCGTTTCATCATGCGCAGAAAATCAAGGGCGCTTACCTTGCGAAAACGAATTCGGAGTTTTTATTCCCAGTCACGTCCATTTCATAGCTGCGTGTAGGTCTGTAAAGAAAGCAGATAGTCTTACCTGTGCGCCGTTTTACGCGTGCCGCGTTGTAGTTTGTCGGGAGGATACAAGATAAAACTGGATGTAATGGCGATGCCGTGCAAGCTCATCGCGCCGCGCAGTGACTATCCCTAACACGCGCACAGAATGTACGTAATTTTGCAGAACCTGCGTCTTCTGTTTCATACAAAAAGTGAACAAATACCTAATGTGAACAGCTGTTCACATTAGGTATTTAGGTTCATTAGGTTCACATAAATAAATATAGTCGGCAGATTATTCGTGCATGTCAGCAACTTAAGATGCCGCGTTAATTCAGTATGGTTACGCATCACTGCACAGTCAGAATACAGTTTGCACATGGGACGTCAGATATGCGCACTGTGAACTGCTGAAGCTTCTCTTATGTGTGCATGCATAACTGCGCACCTGCTGAGCCAGCAATGTCTTGTCAGCGTCACATCCATGTCACATTTCTTCGCATATCAGTCGTCGCGAACTGCCTGTAGTCTTCACGCACGCTGACTGCAACGCCAGCCTTTCGTCTCGCTGCACTTAAGTTCGGTGTCATCACTTGGAACCGGCATCTGGAACTGACAGTAAGTCTGCGTCCGGATTGCAAAGCCCGCATTCCCAAAGGTATCTTACGTTAAAGATGCTGGTAAGAGTATATTTCAACCAATCACAATACTGGACACATCGTTAGACAGTCCGGTGAGTCAATCACAAACAGCACTTGATGGACGGAAGTTTTGTGACTTCGGCCCCTGATCTACTCGGAGAAGCACACGCTTCCGATGCAAAGTTTTTGGGGAAGAATCTATGCATCTATCGGTCTTTCTCTGTTGCAATCGGTACCTCCATTGCTTTCTATATATACAGAAATGAATAGAGCGGCAAAACAAGTCTTTCGTGCCGCTCGACAACGGTGCTCGGGCCTAATGAAAAGTAAGTGCCGCGTAAAGTGACAATGCGCTGTTGGTTCTCGCGTCTAGCTTTTGCATGCAGCGTGAAGTAATCATTGAGCGGCAATGAAAAATAGCACCTTATTCACACACCCTCTTTCCTCATCCTCCATTTTTTTTTTTGTCTCGTGTTTCCAGCGATCTAAATTTGTTCGGAACAGTGACAAATTTCACATCTCACAGGTAAACTGCTGGCAGCAGGCTAAGCCCTAGCTAGAGGATCCGACTCTCTTTTTTTATTATTTATTTTATCCACTTCCGAGTCAGCATTGCATTCAACAGCAGAACTCCCCAGAATGTGACGGAGACTTGCGAGAACACAAATATCTATAAAAGATGTAAAGGAAACAGTTTTTAACTGTTCAAGCATTTCATCTTGAACAACGCGCACAATTCTAAGCATCTAGTACAGAATCGAGTGTATATGGAAAGACGACAAGGAAATGCGAAGTATCTGTATGTTTGTTCAATACATATACGCATGAGAAACTACAATAGCACGTCCTTCGGCTTTCTCTCTCTCTCTCTCTCCCAGCTGTCCTATTTCATCATATTTGTCGAAATAGGTAATATGGCTAATGATTTTCGATTCGTAGTGCCTCAGATACATCTTTCTCTCGCGCAGATCCACTACCGCTGTTACTCGGATAGTGTGCCAGAATAATTTATGATTTCGCATTACGCGACGTCCCGCCTGTTATTCGGGTTGCCATGGAAGCACGCAAGCTTGAGTGTACGGTCATATCCACGTATGTGCACACGTGCTTATACGTCTACACTATATTCTACGCAAGATCCTATCGTGCACAGTGACGCGCCGCAACAATGCGCCGTGCGCACACCGAACTTCCGCCGAGCCCCGCATCAACTGCGGAGCGAAGCAGACGGCCTAGCAACAGGCCTGGCCGGTACTGCCGTCGAGGCTGCCTTGGGGAGGTGGTGTACGTTAAGAACGCGCGACAACAAATCGCAGCTCCAACGATGTATGCTGTACCCCCCTTCAGCCCCACGCCGCCCGCGCTGTCCTTCAGGTCGAATATCGCGCTCCCCTTTCGTGGATACCTACACGTTTTTCTTCCTTGACTTCTTGACTACGCTGTTATTTCATCCCGTAACCGATGCCATCTACACTCAAGCTCCTCGGAAGACATGACGCAGCGCTAAACTATGCATGGCTTAAAAATAACACCACAGGAAATAGGCACCGAAACAACACACAAAAGGACAACAAACAAACAAACAATGAGAGATTACTTAATATTTTAATGCGATTAAGTTATCATGGTGCTGAGCGTCTTCTTTAAAAATCTCCCTTACGAACTCAGCTTCTTGAAATGTTACTGAACTAAAGTGAATATTTCAACTTTATAAAAAAAAATATGAATGTGTTATGTCCCCTCATGGGGAATAATGTTAAAAAAATGCATATTGAATGACCTTCGCGTAAGCTTTTAAACTGCCCGAGAAATTATAGATTTAAGCAAGTGGAGGCCAAGCCGCCACTGAATCTGTCTTTAGCAATGACTCATCATCAGCAGTAGATGTTCTTCGACTTAGCCCCGCACAAAGCACCCACGTGACCAAATTGACTCTCGGCGAGGTCTGACGCTGAGGCAGAACAGTAGCTTGCACGTCACTGCGAAGTTTGTTTACGTTGACCCTTCCTATAAATTATTATCATTAAAACAATAGTCAAGATATGCACCGCGAGGCCTCTAAAACTGTGTATCCCAAGTCATCCTGGTTTTTAAGCTCTCCCTGTCAACCTATACTTCAATCTATTTTCATGTCTTTCGATTTGAGGATCCTCCTTCTTCGTCCAACATGACAAAACCAACGTTTTTCGCTGAACAGGCACCCTTTCGCTCCTTTTATAAATTACATCTTTCTGCCAGGCTTTACGTACCTAGCATTTACATACTCAGACTTTTCCATGCGCAGCATGCCCGGCCTCTGGCGGTCGCAATTCGATGAAGTCGAAGTGCTAGAGGCCGAAGTACTGCGTGTTTTCAGTGCACGTTACCAAATCCCAGGTGGTCGAAATTTCCAGGCCTTCTTTGCTGTGTACCGCATAACCATACCATGGTTTTGGCACACGAATCTCCAGTAAGTTATGATAGCGGCACGGCCTGCTAGGCATCTTCTTTTTACAACAAATTCTTGTCGAAATTCTTTTAATTGTGTTATTCCTCTGGAATGGGGGGACGTAATAAGCGACCTCTCACTAAATCTCCACATCCTTGCGCGCCTTTCATTCATTTATTGTCAACATCAATTAAGGACTTCGCCCTAACCACGAATAATGAGATTACACTTCAGTATTAGATTAGGCTTCCCAGCCCTAACGCGCCCTTCCTCGCAAACCACAACTCAACCCAGTTTTCCCGTAGGGAGTTCTCTTTCGTGATGACAGCAGCGGGAAGAGCGAGACAGGGCGGACGGTATATATACCAGAAAACAAGTTCATCTCTCTTCTCACTGCCGCCTATAGGAAGCGCGAAATCGACCACCACAAAGCTGGGTTCGATGGCTAAGTACACGACACGCCATTCCAATTTTTTTTTTTTTTTCCTTCTTCCATCTCACGATGTCCAAACCTAAGCCGTGTCATCGGCGAAATGTTCTACGCTTCACTGCTTCGCGGCTTATCTTAGCCCTCACAATTTTTTTTTCTCATTTTCGCGTATGTGCAGTTTGGTCTCATCGGGTGCCGCTGTCGTGGTGGTCCAGTATACGAGTTTTGGGGCTACGCTCTTTCAGGGGAAAACAGCGCTGTGATGGCGCCGTGAGATTGGATCTTTTGTGAGCCCCCTGACGCGTTTGGATAAGTTTCGTTCTGGACTGACAGGGCAAGCAGGATCGAACTGCGATGTTCTCTCGTAAAGTGACAGCTAGAAATATAACAAGAGCGACGGTCGAGGGCAGTTGTATGGATGGCGGGGCTAGCTGATGCCCGATCGATTTCGAAGGAATGCACGCGGAAGACTCTGTAATCGCGGTTTCTTGTATGTAATACGTGTCGAAGCAGAACGCAAGCTGACGTCGAACTCATACCGGCTGTTTGCGTTGACTTATTTATTTATTTATTTATTTATTTATTTATTTATTTATTTATTTATTTATTTATTTATCATAGTACCCACAGCGCCCTACGTCATGACATTGGGTGGGTAAGTGACTGGGCGGGTGGGTGGGTGGGCGTGGGGGAAAGGAATATAGTGTTCTTCAATGCATAACGCAGATGATAGTACAACGATCACACAAAAAAGTTAGTTCACAAAACACTTATGCACAAATCAAACATACAATAAAAATAACTTCACCGTACAGTTTCGCACTCACACAACTGTGCAGATACATTACTGCAGTGCCTATATAGCGAACTTGAAAATACGTCATGTGATATAATTTCGGCGACTTCTTGTGGAAGTCTATTCCACTGGCCTATCGTTCTGGGAAAGAATGGCGTTTTAGATGCTTCAGTCCTGCAGGTTATTTCCTCTATCTTATTTGTATATTGTGAAGCATTATCGCCGTCGATAACTTGTTCTTGCAATTCATCATTCTGCTTTTTCATGAAGAAGGTACAGTGAAGCAACTACGATGTAACATGGAAGCAAACGGAACTACACAAGGAATTCCAGCGAAATATAATGACGTGTTGAAGGGGCAAGAGAAATAATAAAAAAAGAAACACACAACTCACGCACTGTCTTTAGAGGGGGAACTTTATGAAGAAATCTAGGGTTGAAGGAAAAGTCGTCCGGTCGGGAAAATACGTGTAGGGTAATCGAGACGTCGTCATATTTTTTAACTTTTATGAACTTCCTTGGTCGGCGTTCGTTTAAGTGTATACCCAAAACGTTATGGTACATGAGAAGCGTACATCTTGCGCAAGAGTATTTTGCAGGTGACGCTGTTTGCGGAAACCGGCTAGTTCCAACTTTGACCTTACTAAGCCGTATCTGGTAGGTCACGAAAACATCGTTGAATAAGGTAATGACGCTGGAACCCCAGTTATCCATTGTTCACCTCTGCTTTAGCCACAACTCATGAATAAGTTGGCAGTTAAGCCTTCGACATTTCTGTTACAAATAACGTTATAACGGGTCGGAACACTCAGTTTGCATATACAGCTGCAGTTTATTCTTTTCCTTTTTTTTTTTCTTAGAGGAGGGGGAAGTAGGGGTGGTAGGGAGCGGGAAGTGAGTCAGTATCAAGTGATCCAGTATCACATGAAATACCTAAATAAAAGGAAGGTATTTTCTCACTTAATTTGACGCATTTTACGAGCATCCCAAAGTGTGGAACTACAACATAGGAAACTCCGTAAAGATTTCACACTAACGAGGTGCTCCAGATTACGCGACGCTGAACATTGTACTGTTATATCTCCCATTAAACTTATTAGTGTACCCTAGCCGCGAAGTGATGCGTCGGTGATTTGGGGCTTATACCGTACTACAGAATACGGGATAGCGTTTCGTACTGATCCTCCCTGACTGGTCAGTTCTGCTTTTGAAGGAAGAATTGGCCAGTCACCGACTAGAGACAAGTCAGGGACTGGTCAATTCTGCTCGTTAAGCCAGGATTGACCAATCACGTATTGGACACTGGTCAGGGATTGGTCGGTTCTGCTTATCAAGGAAGGATTGGCTCATCACGAATTGGAGACTAGTCAGAGATTGGTCAACCCTTCTTGTCAAGGCAGGATCGACAGATCACGGATTAGAGACTGCTCAGGGATTGGCCATTTCCGCCTGTCAAGGCAGGATTTACCATCCACTGATTGGATACTGGTCAGGGAATGGTCAGTTCTGCTTGTGAAGGCAGGATTGACCAACCACGGATTGAATGCTGGTCAGGGATTGGTCAGTTCTGTCCGTCAAGGTGGAATGAACCGATTAGGGCTGGACCAGCAAGGATTGCTGTTCGTTAGTCGTGGTGCGGTATATAGGCCCCACGCTTTTACCGGCAAATTTTCGAGAGAAGCCACCAAGCTAGTGGGTCTGATGTACTGCGGAAGGCTTGATATCTTTTTTTTTCAATTCAATTCTTTATTCATCATTAGTACAGAAGGAGGTCCCGGAGTTACAAAACTGTCAGGGGGACCTCCTATTAGTCATTTGTCAATATCAATAAATTTCATAAGATGGCAGAAAGCAGTTAATGAGTAGAAGAAAAAAAGAAAACAAAAATAATAAAACAGGGCATATAGGAAAAAAGAACAATAATGGAAAGAACCAACAAAAGGTAAGTGTTTGCAAGAAACGTAAATACGAACAAACAGTACAAAACTCATAAGCGATAAAAATTGCAATCAACGTAACTTATATAAACATGAGGGTTTATCAAAGAACACGGTGTAAATTGATATATAAATAAATGAAACATGCTTGCAACTGATTTTAATGACATGAAATCTTAAATTTCTAGAAACAAGAAACTAAAAAATTGGAGAAAGAAGTTCAACACAAGTCGGTGATACATATTATAGAAGTGGTATTATAACGAAACGAATGAAATGGTTTACGTTTAGGTATATAATCACAACGAATCGATAGCGAGCAATGTTGTTAGTAGGTGTGTCTTCATGTGTTTTTTGAATATTATTGTTGTGCGGCATGTTTTAATATCTAATGGCAATGTATTCCAGTGTTGAATTGCAGTGAATAAAGCTGTGAATTTCCCATAATTAGTGTTTATTCGGGGAAGTAAAATGTTGCTGTTAGATGAAAATCTAGTGTTGTTACTATTAGTTAGAGTAGATGCATGAAATGCATGAAAAATAATACTGCCTCTTCTTTTTTCGATGAGTACACCCATCTACTTCTCCCGTTTCCGTCTTTACTGATCGACAACACAGTGTTTTCGCGTTGACCGCGAGCCACTGCACGTTCGCTTCCGTTCGCGATCACTTCGTGGCCGGGCCATTCACATTGGCACACACCGGTTCAGCGTGCGCTGACAGCCCCGGGGCGGTTTTCTCACGCCGTGCTCCCAAGCGGCTGGCCGTCGGGCAAGAGTTACCTTCCGGTCTCGCATATAATCTTCCCGACTACGAGCTCAACCAATAAGAAAGATAAAATAACTCGGACCCATTCAGCTTTCGGAACCGAGAGGCCGATCACCTCCGTATATATAGTATACACGGTAAACGGCTGTCTCTCGGCGAAATAAAAAACGAAGAAACCTGTATCGTACCATCTTTGCTACGAGTCTCCGACGCAGAAGCCCCGCCGCATCACTGGGTTTGAGATTCGCCGCTGCGCGGCTTACTTTTTCCCACGCGGTGCGTTTGAAGCAAGTAGCCCACAAAGAGCAGTCGCAGGTCCTTTCCTCTTTTCTTTATCTTGCCCTTAGTGATGTAGGACACAAGGAGACACGTACGTGCTTACGTTCTTTTTATCACGCTCAAGAAAAAACAAAAGTGCATCTTGATTACATTTTATGGTCCCCGTCTATATATAAGGAACAGACATGGTATCATTCGATTGACCTTATTATGTTTACTCGCATGGACCAATGAAAGCCACATGTGCTGCGCTGATACGCACGCACGGCCCGTAATGTCCCTGAGGCAAAGTGCCTGCATGATGTCAGCATGCAATAACTGTTTTATTTGCCTCTCATCCGTTTCCGCAAGGAGCATAACACACCTTCCTGCGCAGATTAACAGCGGGGATCTGCGCAAGGCTTGTAGAAAGCGTAGCAAACGAAATTCACGCAGAATGCGAAAGGTCGTCGGAGGTTAAATATTCATTTAGGAAGACAATGATCATTGATACGCGCCCCGAACCCGCGGCTCAGTTTGATACACCACACACACAAAGTGATCGGGGTCTAATCTCGAGCAGCACGGATTCTTGAACGGGTACTCGATACGCACAGGATACACGATATTCTCTCTCTCTCTCTTTGCATTCCACTCCTATCCACCAGCGGCTAAGCTGTCGCGCTGCTGAGCTCGAGGACTCGGGTTCGATTCCCGGCCATGGCGTCCGCATTTAGATGGAGTGCAAGGTACACCCGTGTAAGTGTTCCTTAGAAGAAAAGCTCAGGGGTAGATGTAGGCTTTAATCGATGAACAAATCGCTATAAACGATGGAAAACGGGGAATGTCGCCGTATTGCCATCCTGAAGACAAGTCCACTCGTGGAAACGTTGGCTTCAGCAACATTCCCTGTCTTTCATCGTTTTTAGCGATCTGTTCATCGATTCAAGTGTTCCTCAGAGCAGTTCATGGGTACCCGCACAAGCTGCAGGTGCGCAATCCGCATTGCAAGCAACGACGCCCAGGTCCATAACAGTCACAGGAAAATAAAATGACAAACATACCCACGAAAAGATCGCAATATACAATATACGTACAATGAGCCTATGGGAATAGATATAAAGAAAACATCTCATGCTGTCATGTAGACGCCTTCTAAAAAAATTGTCGTATTCACCGCGATGTTTGAACAAGTACTGTCTAAGAGCATTGCAGTGCTACCGTAGTTGACGCAAGACCTCTCGTAATTCCCTGCAATTATTGTACCTACGAGAAGGTTTGTTCATGCATGTGCGCCGTTTAACTTATTATTGTCGAGCTAAGTGCAAAACGAAGGCCTCTCCCACGGATCACCGAGTGCCGCCGTCTTGTGCAAGCCGGTTCCAAGTTATCCCAGTCATTTACCTAATTGCATCACACCCACCTCATTTTCATCACACACACGCCATCGAGTGCGCTTCGGCGCCCATCCTCTATCACTGATACACCACCTGTTATTGTGAAGGGACCCATCAGCGTTCAGTGGTTCAGCGCTGCGCAAGCGTGGGAACGTGCACACCAAACCACTCGCCCGCGACTATATTACAGGCAGGGCCAGGGCGTCCAGTGTGTCCGAGCGTCTCTAACTACACACGTACTCGTTATTAATTATCGCTTGATCATTCCGCTCAGCGGGGCGCTTCCCGGGAGCAGATTGCGTGCGCACCAGCACCTCAGTCGTCGAGGTGTTGCGTCACGCACTGTACAGCTCCTACCGAATAAATATTCATCGAGCGATGCCGGTCTTCGGTGCACGTTGGTGCGCGTCGGTGCCATCTTGCGGCCGAGGAGCAATCAAGCGTGACGTGCTTGCGCCAACAGGAAAACTGTCGCATCGCACGCACACCGTAACGAACAAATATTCAACTACATGTCTAGCTCTACAACCCAGGTAGCGTTGGATAGCACTACGTCTTAAGGTTTTCACTTATTCCATATGATAACGTACAAGATCCTGATATCTAGTTTCAGCGCGATGTCGTTAAAGGTCCCGTGGCACTGAAAATTATGCGTCAGTGTCGGCGTCCACACAGGAACTACCACCGTTTCCCGGGCAACCAGACCACGCAAGCCCTCTGCCATGGCGCAGGCGCTTTAGTGAACAAAATTCACATTCTCAAACTCAAATTCTACAGAAAAATTGTAAACTACGGCTTAATAAAACCTACACACATGAAAGCCCGGACTGTAATTTGAATGTCCGAGGAAACGCGAATAATTTCAGCATTTTATAGAGATGGCGCCAATTTAATTAATGTGTCATGAGAAGGCGATGCGAACGGGGCCCAATAGCTCTATCAAGTTCCACTCTTAAAGGCGAAGCTTAGTCGTCCTCCAACTTATACCATCTCTTTAACACTATCATAAGGTGATATAAGCGAAAGAACTAACGCCAACCACGCAGGCACAAGCAAGAAAAAAGCAGTGAGACAGAAGGAGAGGGAGACATGACCTTACTAAATATGCTGGGGTCCTTCAAGAATTTACTAGGTTGCGATACTCAAGACAGAACAGTCTTGAGTAAGTGAAATAAATGCAAGGTCGAAATATTTGGTGGGAAAATGTATTTTTACGCCTTGTACAAATCTAGCCGAGATGTTTTGCTCACCGGCCACGCAAGCCAACGTGGAATGGCTATGGTACTCGGCTATGGTCTAGTGACTATGGTACTCGGCTGCTGATCCGAGGATCGCGGGATCGAATCCCGGTCGCGGTGGCTGCATTTCGATGGAGGCGAGATGTTGAGGCCCGTGTACCGCGCGTTGTTAGTGCACGTTAAAGAACCCCAGGTGGTCAAAATTTCTGGAGCCCTCCACTACGGCGTCTCTCACAATCACAGGCTAGTTTTGGGACGTAAAATCCCAGAAATCATCAACGTGGAATGTATAGCCTACATGTACAAAGACTCATTATTATTTGCGAAAAGCGTCGCACCGCCATTATGTGTACCGTAGCAGGCAACGCACATAATTCATAACCAACAACATGTCGTCCGTCGAAACGCGTGAAGAAACACTTTGCGGCTGAGTAAATTGTGAGAATGTCGACAGTGTTCCCAGGAAATGAACGATAGAACGCTACCGCAAATTAAATGTTCGCGTGGGTTAAGTGTAAGTCAGCCGTCAGTCAGTCACTCAATAGTTTATGAAGCAAAAATTTTCTGCCCCTCATTAACAAGACGGTTTGTTGGGCTAGTTGGCTATCCATATTCCAAAAGAGAACAGCGCGAAAGGCACACACAGACAGAAGGACACAACGTACTGGCCCTACTAACAACTGTTGATTCGTCCTGCACCAACCAACATTTTATAACAGGTTCAAATATTGCGCATGCGCAACGTAATGTACCAGGAACCTAAACAAGGACAAATACAATACGCAACAAGGATCTGCGCATGTCACATGGCATCAAGAAGGAAGTTATAATCAGAGGAGGACAAAGGTAATCGAAGTCTCGCTTAGACAAAAATCTTTGCACTTTCTGATAAAGAGGTCCTTCAAGGTCAGCCGAGAAGAGCAGTTTTTACATCGGCCTAAAATCTTAGTCTCACGCAATGTGCGTAACTAAATGTAGAAATCATGCATGTGGATTCCTTTAGTGCATGTGGACTCCCTTTACGAAGGGAATCCACATGCAGAAATGGGCGTAACTAAATGCGCATACTTGTCTTCTTTCTTGTTCGCTTTTAGTGCGTGCTCTCTAGGGCGTTCATTAATGCATCTTTCGGTCTGGACAATGTAAATTCCTCCACAAGACGTAGGAGTGGGGTAGACAATACAAACAGAACACTTGACGAAAGGGCCTGTGTGGTTCATGCTGCATCCTTGCTTATTTTGATCGCAGAGTTTCTGCAGCTTGTTGGGGGCTGAAAAGGCCAAGGGCATCTCATGTCTTCTTGCGACCTTCTTGAGACCATGAGGCAAAGCATGTACGTATGGCATAACTACAGGTCTCCCCTTCAGTTCCAGCGTTTGAAAAGAAAACAAGAAAACCAACAAGAAAAGTCCACTTGTCGATACGTTGGCTCTAGAGACATTTCCCTGTTCTTCCTCATTTTTAACGGTCTCCATCAATTCAAGCCTCAATTCAGCAGGCAGCAGTTAACACTACATGCCGCACACGCACTGCGCAAGAAGGTCGTTCGGTTTACGTGAAGCGTACGTGTGCACAGAAACAACTGAGGTATATACGGATTTTTCCTCTTTCTTTCAAGTTCTAGCCGCTCAAGTCAGCACCTATGCTGCCGGCCGAGGCAGAAAAAGAGGTTTACGTGGTTTACGTGACCGGTCTATCTTGATAGCGGCCGAACATGATGATCGCATAGTTCTTAACCGCGTCTAAACATCGTCGACGACGCAATCATCGCGTCGATCTACTTTACGCCCATCACAGACGAGGAGCTGAAAGAAGCGATCCCTTTGATACACATGCAGCACGTACGGCACAAATCCTGCGCAGAAAGGTCGAAGGGGGAAGGGGCATTGCTATTCGCCAGGAGACTCTGATTGATTATCTTTTAATAGAAATGTACACACGGAGAACAGTAAGTATAGAAGCTGCGTGTGCACAGTGCGCAGTTGAAGATTGAGGTCAACGTTCAGATATAATCTGCAGGGGGCTGCGACAGGTGTCGTAAGACCGCCATGTTGCAGCCCCACTACGTTGGGAATGACGTTACGTGAGTGGCGTTGGCACCTAACAAGCGCGTTCTGCTGCAAGTTATTCTAGCACAGCGGCCAATAAGCTTACCGGATCTGTCTTTGCTAGAGCGAAGCTTGTTACCTACAGCAATGACTTTCGTTCATTCGCAGGCGCGCTGGTTGACGTCATCGTAGCCGCTAGGCTTCAGTACCATAGCGTTAAGAAGCTGCGTCCGTAAGATCACGTGCAAGCTATCAATACTGTCTCGCTCACCCCAACGCGCATGACATAGTAATCCCCCCTCCTTTTTTTTTTTATCGTTGTTTGGCAGCACTGTGCGAATGGGCAGTCGCCGACCGATCGCTACGTTATAGATATGGCTATGGTTATTGTAGCCCCGTCGCGCATCAGCGCTTCCATCAATTGTTCTTTATTTCAATCTGCTGCTCATCTCAAGAGTTAGCTTTGTTTTCACCGCCTGTCAATTCTATCAACGCAAAAACCGTGCACGCTGTTCGCATTGATTCTCTCAGCAGTAGCCAGCGTTGACGTCATCCTGTGTAGACGCAACTGGTGCGCATTCATTCGTATTCGCTGGTTTTCGTTCACAACAGTTCTTCCGGCTTTAAAGCTAGCAAAGATCTCTGGTGTACGCATGACAACTCTGGTGGTGAAGAAATCCGGAGAAGGAAAATAGCAGAGAAGGAAAAATATAGGAGCTTACGGCGTGGCGGTTGAAGCATTGTCTTGAGGCGCTCTGAAGAGGACAGGGGTGCCTCGGTGGCGATTGATTGATGATTGATTTCTGGAGTTTTACGTCCCAAAACTAGCTGTGATTGTTAGACACACCGTACTGGAGGGCTCCGGAAATTATGACCACCTGGGGTTCTTTAACGTGCACTGACACCACACAGTACATAGGCCTCAACATTTCGCCACCATCGAAATGCAGCCGCCCGGGCCGGGATTCGATCCCGTGGCCCTCGGATCAGCAGCCGAGTACCATAGCCACTAGACCGCCATGGCGGGACTCGGCGGTGATTCGCTACTCAGAAGTTGTGTCACTGTGAGTCATGGCTCTTGAGCATTTTCCATATTGTTCGAGCATTTTCTGCAGTTTCCTCTTGTTCTTTCTTATGTTCATGGCATGAAATTGTAAATATGCAATAATATCTGGTTCGCATGTTTAAGAAGCTGTGTCCGTGCGACCACGTGCAAGCTATCAGTACTGTCTGGCTCACCCCATCGCGCCAGACATAGTAATCCCCCCCCCCCCCTTTTTTTTTTTTGTCATTGTTTGGCGGCACAGTACTGATAGCTTGCTTTCATTACAAATCACCAGCGCTTTCTGGCATTCTTAAAAAAAAAAAGTTTTAGGCTGCCTTTAACAAAAGCGACAGTTAAAATTGTATTGGGGGCTCGCGTTTCAATGCTCTGTAGACAGTATCCATAAGTTCTAAGCATGCACTGAAAAGCGAGCAAGAAATACTAAACAGATGAAGCCCTCATGTACGTAGAGTACAACGTAGAAACCAGCTACAACTGACAACGAACGCCTGCCCTCAGTTCCACTTCTATGCACTCAAGTCGCATCGTCCCGTGCGCATTGAAATCGTACTTCGCATCTGTCCCGAATACGGCCTCCCGAATAAAGGATTGTCATACTACGTGCCGAGAAAATGAAAGCTGGTGCTCCCGATTGTGTTTCTTTTATTCATAGCCCTTGCTTATTCTATGCCCCTTTCGAGCAGGGCATACGGTTCAATTTGTGCGACTGATCCCACCAAATATTGCTCGCGTGATTGCGCGAGCAGAAGTAAAACGACAGACGACGACGACGGTGCTCTCTTCTTTGAAGCTTCAACGTCGCCATGACAACACAGCTGTGCGCAGTCAGAGGGAACAAACTTCAGTCGGGGGAAAAAAATAAAAGGCAGGTGGTCGACCAGAGAAGCTCTGTCTACGGAATGGTGCTCCACCTATGATCACACAGTACGGGTAGCGATGGGGGGAAAAAGGGGGGTGAATGTGCGCAGACAATGATTTGTCATAGACGTCCGCTCTGCAAAAAAAGGATTGCAGCGTTACAGTTTGCGCAATCAATCGTCTTACTGAATGTGAATCTAGAATGCTTTACGAAGGGAATGGATAAAGGTCATTCCAAATAAAGCGTGTGGTAATATTTAAAGGTGCGCCCACGTGTCTGTCTATGCCTCTCGCTTTCTTCGTGTTATCTGGCTTGGAAGAGTCTTGTATAAACAGGGTTTCAGCTTACACGACATTCCGTGAAATGTTTATGACGAAGAAATGTGATGAATGCAAGTTCTCTTTCTTTCTTTCTTTCTTTCTTTCTTTCTTTCTTTCTTTCTTTCTTTCTTTCTTTCTTTCTTTCTTAACACCTACGTAACTGCGTTCACGCATACACGTATCTAAAGTATTTCGCCAACCATGCGGTTCACATACGGGTGCCTGCCTGTGCACCTGTGTATTGAACAGGGTACCCATACAGCAAAGGTGCGAGAAAAAAAAAGAAAGAAAGAAAGCCAACGAGGCGACTGATGTACCCATAATAAGGGAACCCGATTTTCCATAACAGCAGTATTAACGAACTCGCGTCATTGGCACCTGCGTTGTCGTCAAGGCGATCTCCTATATACTCCGAAGGCTGCTGTCGTCGCTTAGTCCATCAACAAGGCTGGCTGACGGAAAAAGGCAGCAAGAAAGGCAGAGCAGCATAGTGAGATCGATAGAGGGAGGATATGGAGCCAGGAGGCTTGATCCGGGAATGCCGGTCGCCTATGAGAAACGAGTCTCATCCATCACCTTCAACTCACTTTTTATAGGACCACGGAGGTTGGAGCTATGCACGAGACATGGAAACGCGTAGAGCCTTCCCGCGCCGACCTCGACTCTCAGAATTGCCTGTGGGAAGTTCCTCGAGAAAAAGATAAGCGACCAGCGCGGTGATCAGTTAAGGGCGCCCCATTAACGGCCACAGCAACGCAATCACCGCAGTCTATACAAACGCACACACGCACGCACGTACGTACGTATACGTACGTACGTGCGTGCGTGCGTGCGTGCGTTTGTATACGTGCGTACGTGCGTGGCTCCAAGAACTCCGCGTGAACGGAGTCCTACGGCTTTCGCAACGACCATCGTCACGACCTCAGAGTCCATTCCGGAGACTGGGATTGCAACCTGTAATTGTATCTCCGACGAAGGCACCTTAGTTTCGCGCAGCTGGTTCTGACGCTGAGCGTATAGACACACTAGTTGTTCCCTTGACGAGCCTCGCTCACGAACTGGCCTTGTCGACACCTTTATAATGAGTACACGGCGGGGCACTTCATTTTCGGTGTCAGAAAGACGGCGTGGTGCTGCGTTGAAACCGCATGTCCGCCAAGGGCGGAGTTGTGAAGATTCGTAGAAAATGCACTTATCGTAATCCAATTTCTGTCGAAGGCTTATGTGATATAAAAAAAAAAGTCTAATATTTTCAAAATACGAATTGCACTTTCCTTGTGGATGTAACCGTATGATGAGGCTTGCTTGATAATCTGTGTATTTCTTTCTGGTGTGCGTATACCGACAGCAAACTTCCGTGAAATGTTTGCTGTCGGTATACGCACACCAATTCTCAAATGCTTAATGCACTCCGTGTGCATTAAGCATTTGAGAATTTCAATACATTTAATGAATTCGCAGCTTTGCGAGGTTCGTGGTGAGTTCGAAAAAGGCTGTGGGCTGCGGCAGCTGTTTTCGAAGAAGGTAAACTGTCGGGCTTACATATACAACAGCATGTCCTGGAACACCGGGAAATCCGCCGTAGACCCCGTGTAACTTTCAGACTAGACGCTTTAAAATTTAGGGCCATGTTTGCCAAATCTCAAGCGAATATGACAGCCGCGAAAACCTTTCCCTTGATATTGATCTTAGCTGCTCCAAATGTGAGCACAAATTGACCGTGGGCCAGAGCCATCAAGCCCAAGTTTTTTTTTTTTTTTCTCATTTCCATTAAGTGTGAAGCCCGGGGAGGGCAAATCCCAGCTTACCTTGCAAGGCTACATCGTTCACCTCTTCATCATCCTTTCTGGGGCGATGAAATGAAGAGAAAATGTTCTCCTCCAACAAGCGATTAACATTTACAGCATACGTAGTGGCGCTGAGTACTATATAGAAGAGACAGAAATTGTCGAAGGCGCTAGTTATAGTAGGAATGCCGCTTGCGAATAAATCTCTCCCGTCAAATTACCTGTAAAGGTTCGTTCAGTCATCCCGCGTCAACAACCCCATCCGCCCCAACTACTGGCGCCGCATGTTTGTACCTGACGACGATCTGGGACCTGCACACACCGCTTACCGCGCTGTGTAACTGTCAGGGAAAATATCGATTACCAATGGTGCGCCAGCGCTACGCTAATTGCAAGCCCGTTCACAGAATTACTCTAGACGCATGTTCCGGCCGGAAGCGTGCGCTGACCTATAAACACGCTGCGTACGCATTACCGAAGCGCGCACTGTAGTGACTTCGAAACATTTATATAACGGGAGCGTAAGGCGTCCGTAAAAGTGAACAGTTTCATAACAGGTGAACTACTTCACCATTGTGCACCAATTCACGGGTGATGTACCAGCTTCCATCGCTACTTAGCACACCTGCACCGTAATGCCCGCAATTATGTCCCCGTTTCCTATTGTTTATTGCGTATTTTGTTTGTATATTCGTAGAAACTACCAAGCAGTGAATTGCAGTAATCATGTTTGCTTGCTTCATTCCAACTTTGAAAATATGCTGTTATAACTTCTGAATTACATATCTCACTCGATACTGGTGTCCCAGTTGAAACATTTTAATGCGTCGCGTTGCTGACGAACGTTAATACATTCCCGCTAATCAACTTTCTTATTTTCTGTTTCTATTTTCTATATTTCGCTGGCTACTTGCCTGGGAATCATGGCCGACTCTTTACGTCCTCCGCAGTACCTGACAATAGTAAATGAGTATTCATTAATTATAAAATGTTGCGAACCGACGTGAAATGCGATGTTGCTTTCTTTCGTAATCAAAGCAACATATAATTCAACTAGCAAGAGAACAAAAATTTTCGGAGTTGAATATTCAAAACCACCACAGACGAAGACGGACGCGTTATTTTCTTTGTCTTCGAGCTTAACATTTCGACAAAATTGCCTGAATGGTTGGGTTAACTAATTAAGTCTCCCGACTGGCCTCAACTAAAATTTGGTCTATTTTCCCCAAGTCTCAGACGGTACTTTCTTAAACGGCAGGGGCGACTGCAGGGTCGATGTTCTTCGTTTGCAAGGCGCGCTCAATTTTCATCATGAGCCCACTTATGTTAGTTCAGTTAACCATGAGTAAGAAATTCTAGAAGGAAAAATAATTGCAGGGATTCTATGCGTCTAAACTCCGATAACGATCGTGAGGCACGGCGTCGTGGAGGTCTGCGGAAATTTTTGACCACCTGGGATTCTTTAACGTGCAGCTGGTAACACGCAGTACACGGGACTCTAAAATTTCGCGTCCAGCGTAATGCAACCAACGCCCCCGGCTGACATCGAACCAGCGGCATTCGCGTCAGCCGTCGGATATCGCAACCACTGTATCACCGCGGCGGCAGGCGGAAAGGTAGCGAACCTGTGGCAAGGCTCTCACGACCACAGGCGGCTCTGTAGACCAGACGGCCCCAAAGATGCACGTGAAACGGAGCTCCAACACGCTAGCCTGCAATCCCTCATTAGGCGCGGGGATCGGGCAACCTGGCAACCTCTTCGCAGTTGAGTGGTACGCTTTTATTCCTTCTTGCAGTTCACGCTGAATGTGTTTACGGTATACAAGGAACCAGGAAGCCAATCAGTCGTCACCTTCTCCTAATACACCAACCGTGCGCGTGTGTGCATGCACGTTCATCGCAGAGAGCCGAAGAAACATAGCTTTCACTTGGCTTTCTCACACTTTTGTTCAGTCTATTTCCTCATCTTGGCCAAGGTGCAACATTGGGGCATTGTCTGTTTTTATTTGCTTGCGAGCGTAAGCTGCGAGTTCGAACGAGCGGTGTGTGTTGGACGTATTATCGATCATCACGCGAGCCTGAGTGTACGTGATGCATGTGCACTAATGCGCCTTTGATTCGAATTTTCCGTGGCTCGTAACGACCATTCCCAGAGGCGCAGCTGGGCCGCGTTAACACGGCGCGCATTAACAACCATGGATCCCAACATGGAGATGGATGCCATCACGATGTGTAGCGTATAGGCCAGAAGGTGTGTGTGTGTGTGGGGGGGGTGCGATAATCGCCCACCTGGGAGCTGAGGCTAAGTCTTTGAAGGCAACTGAAGCACCACTGATGTTTCACAGCGTGTTTAAGGCGTTCTAGAAGAATAAATAGGAAGAAAAGAAGTCGCTTATTGACCTAAGTTTAGCTTAATTAAAAAATACGTACTAATAATTTTTATGCTACGCCTCACAGCCTTGCAAGTAAGAGATACGCGTGAAATAAACGCAGGTGGTCAAAATTAACCCAGAGCCCTCTACGGAAAGGGGGGGGGGGGGGGGGGAATCTCATGATCATATCGAGATTCTGGCCCGTAAAACCCCATCTGTTACTGTGAAAGCGGAATCGAGAGAGAGGGAGAGAGAAATAAGGATGGGAAGGCAGGGATGTTAACCAGTCATGAGTCCGGTTTGCTACCCTACGCTGGGGAATGGGAAAAGGGGGAAGAAAAGTAAAGAGAAGGAGAGAGGGGGAATGCCTACAGGACAGTCCTATATAATATCACAGGCGCTCGGTAAGGCCAGATCTTTTTAGAAAGCCCAAAAGCGCTTTCATTGCCTTCTGAGCCGTTCGTCGGTGAGGACGGTATTCCAAGATCTTGGCAAAGCGGAATCGAACCACCCATGGATGGCAAGGGTTAACCTCAAGAGTTTCACTGCCGACAGTTTTGTTCGAAGAGGGGCAGCGATTATGAAACGACAATAAATCCCTGCGTGTTTATCAATCATCAAACTGTGCACTTATGAAATAGATATTAGCGTATGTGTAAGTGCCACGCTCCACAACACCCGCTTCATTTTGCCGGAATATCTGGCGACAGCTGCGTTAACCTATTTACAGTCCCTTGTAGGCCATCTAGGAAATATTCCTCGCCCGTGTACTGTCAACAGAGATGTCCTTTTTTTTTTTTTTTTAACAGGTCGACGCTAAGGCAACTTCCGGAACGTGACAGGTCATCGAGCTGTTTTCGAATCCGACTGGTGTTATACAAGCACCGATATTGAGGTCGCTGGAGCCGTACAGCCATCGTGGAAGCGGTGAGGCACGTGGCGACAGCTTAGTCCGCGCAGCACAGATGGAAATCGCATTTCGCTTCTATATATATTATATAAAAACCCCAATAGGTGTCGGAACGGAGTTCGGTGAGTACGCACAAGGATTGTACCAGATGGCAGCGTTTGTTGCAGCTTCTGTAGGTGAATTATTTCTGCGTTCTTAACCGAAAACAACATGCAGGGCCGTACACGAGAAGCGCTACACTAAAAACAAGAGCTTACGAAAGCACCACTGTGTCATTCAAAGATGATGCAGCGTGAAAAGCGTGTAGCATTCCGCTGGACTATCTAAGTCCGTACAGGAACGCCCCAGGCAAAAATGTGCTGTCGGCGTCGGCGTCGGAGTGATGGCGCGGCTTTTCTTATCAAGTCTAAGAGCGGTTACATCTCAACGCGCACAGCGCGCTGGCATATGGAAAGCCAACTGCAAGGACTGCGGCATCTGGAAAGCCTGTGCTCGAGTCCCATACCGACCAAAATTCCAAGCTCGGTTGTCCTTGCTTGTCTCCCCTGTTTTTGTGCTTTGTAGTGCCGTCGCCATTTTTCAGTCACGGTCAACGCTGCCAACGAACTTTCTGCGTTACAAGCTGCTTCATCACGTTCACATGCGGAATACTCGCTATCTAAGTTTAAAAAGAAGCGAAAAGCTACGCCTACAGGTGGTCGCAACTTTTCTCCCCCTTCATTCATCAATATTTGCCTCGCAAGGAGTAGGGTAGGTAGTTCTCGCGTTAATTAACGATGGCGCGGAAAAGCGTGAGCTGTGGTGCAATAAACGCGCAGAAAGAAACGCGAACAAAGAAAAACCAACAAACGCTTGCCAATGGAGAGTCGAGTGAGTTAAATTCTTGTGGTGCGCCTACGAGAACGCTTGCACTAATTACTGGCCACGCAGTACAGCAGGCTGACTCTTTCCACAAGGAATCGGCTTCGCACCTCGCATAGTTTTGTGCTCGAATCAGGCCTTTATAAAAATGCGTGCGCCTACGTTGTTATTTTTTTATGTTCTGGTGTATATTCTCCATTGGTGTGTGTGTGTGTGTGTGTGTGTGTGTGTGTGTGTGTGTGTGTGTGTGTGTGTGTGTGTGTGTGTGTGTGTGTGTGTGTGTGTGTGTGTGTGTTTGTGTGTGTTTGTGTGTGTGTGTGTGTGTGTGTGTGTGTGTGTGTGTGTGTGTGTGTGTGTGTGTGTGTGTGTGTGTGTGTGTGTGTGTGTGTGTGTGTGTGTGTGTGTGTGTGTGTGTGTGTGTGTGTGTGTGTGTGTGTGTGTGTGTGTGTGTGTGTGTGTGTGTGTGTGTGTGTGTGTGTGTGTGTGTGTGTGTGTGTGTGTGTGTGTGTGTGTGTGTGTGTGTGTGTGTGTGTGTGTGTGTGTGTGTGTGTGTGTGTGTGTGTGTGTGTGTGTGTGTGTGTGTGTGTGTGTGTGTGTGTACCCTAGGAAAGCCAGCTCTGGGGCATACATGAATGCCACAGGCCGAGATATGGGTATGCTCCAACCCAGCATGAGGGTACGAATAAAAGTGGATTAAGGTGAATGAACGTGAATGAGGTACGAACATAAGATGAATTTGTGCGAATCACAGGTGAATTAAAGTGAATTGATATAAATCAAACCTGAATTAAAGAGGAATTGAAGCGAATAATCGTCATAGTAAAGCAGAGAGGCAATCGACTCAGAATGTGAAAGTAATTTAATGGGTGTCTCGTCCGAGCATAGACTTTCGCTTGTGCTGTCCTTAGTGCTACCTAAAGGTACTGCCGAGCCGTCGAGCACATTCCTACGCACAGAAAGCAGCCTGTGCGTCGCTTCTCTCCATCTGAACAGGCTAGAATGAAAGCAACGCACAGGTGGCACAAATGGAGGAAGGTCATAAAACGAGAAACACCACAACATGTCGCATGAGCATTAGAGACGACAGCCGATTCCCGCCTAGCTAACAATTATTACATCAAAGCCTTGTGAACTGCGTATCAATTTGAAGCTACACCACATGTCTCCAGTGTTCTGTGCTTTCTGTACTATAAACAATGTGGTAAGTTGGCACGACGATGTATTTCGCTTATTTGCGTCAACGGAAGACATGTCCATTACTTTCCTTATCCAATCGGGCGACGAACGCTGATACCACGAAAACACACGAAAAAAGGAAAAAAGAAGTCTGCCCTACTTGCTCGTACAGAGAGAGACTCCCGTTCACGTTATGCCGTATCGCAAATACTGGCCGTTTCCTCTCTCCAAATCAGGATAACAAGAAAGAGCCGCGAGGTAAAATAATAATCAACAGCGACTCTGCCCCATGGCTTCGCAACAGCGAGAGCAAATAGATGGCCCCAGCGAACCAATCGCATTCTGATCAGGCACTCAGGGGGTTCGCTCTAAGCGAAAGCAACCCGTCGAATTCGTTATAGGCACGTGAGAAACTGATTACCTTATGGCGCACTGCTATCTGGGTCGCACTGCATTGCCTTCATCCAAACCACCTTCGCGCCTCGCATTTCCTCAGACCCGCTACCTGCATCCTATTCATCACAGTACACTGCTGCGAGAACGGGCAAACTCACGAATATCAGTAAGTGTGCGCATGCGTGCGTGTGTTTGTGCGGGAGGGGGGGATGAAAATGCGACATCAGTGTGAACAGCAATCTCGAGTTCCCCGAGGCGTTTCACGAATCTCTGACCGTCGTCGTTGTGCGTGAGCCGGTATATCGAAACCCCGGATAAACCGGTGAGCATGTAACCCGAGGTGGCAATTAACGCGAACGCCTGCCTATGGTGGCGTCGCTTGAGGGCTCGCATTAGGCAATCCTTGGCTCCCGAGAAGCGCGCGGCCCGGCAACTGTGCGCACCAATCATTTTCCCCTACGCAGCTCGCAGCTTACTTATTTATTTAGTACTGTCTTATTTATTGATACCGCAAGGCGATACCTCAAGTGTATAAGCAGGTGACACATAACAACAAATAAGTGCATTCACAAAATTTATTTTGCTCGAAAACAAAGCTTTGGAAGAAAACAAAGAATAACTGCAATGATCACGAATTCAACGAGGTTGCATAAATATACAGCGATTCCTTATAATAATGCATTTCACTTATTGGTAGTCCTTCAATGAAAAGAAGCAGGTGTTTATACATGTTTTATGTGCAATAATTGGCCTGTCACAATGAGATGCATGTTGTATCTATGCATGTACATACATGAGATGCGTGTGTTTGTAGTGTTCTTGTCTATACAGAATTCTGAGCAACCATAAGCTCACGAAATCAAACAACTAAGTTGATGCATTGAGCTATGCGGTGAATGCAAACGAGAGAAGGAATTGTAATGCGACTTTTCATTCTATCGACGACACCGAAAGGGGCTGGGCTGCCGATGCCAACCTTTCGAGCTCCTGTCCGGACTGCAACGTTGTTGCCATCACACAGGACACTAGGCAACTCCTTCGCCGCTCCACGAGAATTACAACAGGCTAGCACCGTCTTACAGGCAGCAGCCACTGACCCTAGAATGGCCAAAGAAATCCTACTCTCCATGTGGAATTTATTTGCGAGCTCTGAATCACCAATAAAATGTGTCTGGATCCCCGAATAACTTCTCAACATCACCCTCCAAATAACTCTGTCCATTTCAAGGTTGAACAGCGCTGATTTGCCGATGAAGAGTGCACCGACAGAAGGAACAAAGCTATATACTGACAGGAGGTCCTTCATGTCAGTGCTCTGTAGTCGATCTTCCCCGTAAACCTTGAAAGTCGCGCGGGTGCTAACTTCCAAAACGGCCCTCGATTCCACAGCCCCGCTCCCTACATATAGGCCGCAGGCTAGTCCCATTAATAAATAATAAATATGTTACTGCTACTAGTTGCCTACACATTTTCTCGTAAATTTTAGCCCTGTATTATATACTGACAAGCCGGCACACACTTGCCACATGCATCATGGTTTCTCACGCACGTTTAGACTTTGTTTGCAGGCAGCGAAGACAAGCACGATGACCAGGAGACGTGATCCACAATTATCAAACTAGTATTTCCGCTCTCGTCATCCCGAAGCACCATGACGCACTCCAAGGCTCCATGCTGTTGTCATAACCATGTCTGAATAACACTAATGCAAATCTTCGTAAAACGCTCCAGGCAAGCGTGAGTCATAGCATACGCCATGCATTTACCACACATCAGCAT
Source organism: Hyalomma asiaticum (assembly GCA_013339685.2). Lineage (NCBI taxonomy): Eukaryota > Metazoa > Arthropoda > Arachnida > Ixodida > Ixodidae > Hyalomma > Hyalomma asiaticum. The sequence continues at coordinate 99,855,502 of CM023486.1, forward strand.
CTTCCCAAGACTTCTTCAAGAGGGCCTCATATCTACCACCACGTGGCCAACGGATAAACCGCCTCTTACAACCCTTGTTTCCACAGGATAAAGCGCCGCGTCCTGCACTGGACGGTATATAACCTACTACAGGTTTACAGGTAACTACAGATTTTTAGACTTTCGGAGGCATGCTTCAAGTTTGTAAAGCAACGACTCCCCACGCGGCTCGACATTTTAAACTTCACTATCGCAAAGCATTCGTACAGAGGCAAAGAGCTGTATTGAAACTGCGAAGTCTGAGAACGCATACACTTTGGCCTGCGACTACCTCAATATGCTTCTTCACTGCTCTAAAATTTTAAGAAATCGGAATTGAAACATAACGGTTACTATTCCGCGATTTCTCAAAAACTCAATCAAGCAGAAAATCTTGTCTACACTCCTTTTGTCAGTAGCTGCAATACAAGAAAAACACGTTTAGTGTTCGCTTAATAAAACACGTTGCGAGGCTAGTTGGTAAGGTGTAGGTAGGTAAAGTATTCCAACGCCTGCTCTTCTTGTCCTCGTCAAAAACAGTAACGCTGGAATATTTTAAGTAACCACGTTTACTGTTGTCCCTGTTTTCCGTATTGTTCTCTAGCATAAGGCATCTGCAGTCTGCTAAAATCCACATGACCTATTTCTGTCCTCTTTCCTGCACAGAGAAAGAAGTATGGGGCAAGGAAATAAAAAAAGAGGGGGGGGGGGGGTCGAGGTGAGGCGGAGGCGCAGAGGAGCTCTCCAACAATCGAACAATGTTCAACATCATAAGCGTGTCTTCAAGACGAACACACTGCACAAGAAAAACAGGAAGTACAGGAAGCGCACACCTCGGAGCCAACGATGGCAAGCCAACGAGGTGCCAGGCAACGAAAACAAGGAGACAGCGGGGCATGCTTGAAAGTAGACAGCGGCCGGCTGGCAGGTATTACAGTACAACCACATCGTCGAGAGGAAGGGATTTTGCAATGGCGTCGCATCTAATGTTTTTGTTTCTTCAATCCGTAAAGTTCGTGCCAGCACTTCCTTTATTTCCGGGCGCAAGGGCACGAAGAGCAGGTGCACCGACGTATATCAACAATCCTCGGCGCATGCCGCTTGCCGTTGTGGTGTTGATTGATTTCCGGGGTTTTACGTCCCGAACCCACGATATGATTATGAGAGACGCCGTTATGGAGGGCTCCAGAAATTAAGACCACCTGGGGTTCGTTGACGTGCACCAGCATCGAACAGTACACGGACCTCAACATTTCGCCTCCATCGAAGTGCAGCCGCCGCGGCCGGGATTAGATCCTGCGACTCCCGGATTGGCAGCCGAGTGCCATAGCCACTAGACCACCGTTTTAGTGGCGGTCTAGAGTGCCCCGATGTCCTCATCGTCCATTTAGACAACTATGGCTACAGTGGCTACAGTGCCTATGGCTAGGCAACGTACTATGGCGGTCATGATTTTCTAGTGGGTAGGATTTAAGGGGAGACCTGGCGGTGGCGGGCAATTGCGGATACGTCCATTGCAACACAAGGCTGAGCCGGTGGCTTTCATAACGAACGAACGTGGAAGTGAACTGTCTCCTTGTGAAGCTGCTGACTGACAGGTGTCCTCACCTTCAGCATCCTTGAAAGCACTTTGTTCAAGCAAATGGGGTCGAATACGCAAACATTTTGGTTGCGTAAGCGTTCTTCGGTAATGTTGTGCCAAGCGTCGTGATTGGTTGAAAATTTCTCCTAAGAACAGTTCTAGTGTAAGATCATTTTGTAAATAAGGCCCTGCTGTCGAATGACGTATGTCAATGATATGTTTGCTTGTTTGGTTTTGTTCTCCTAGTGAAGTGCGACGCGAGCACTTTGTACGGCGTCGATAGGTACACCTCAGTGCGTTCTACATCGTGAAGAAAAATAAACACTTCTGTCGCTATCCCTTGGTATCCTTGAGCTCTCAAGTTGATTACACCAGGCAACGGCAAGTGGGCAGCACCTCTCAGCCACACTCAGCGATCAAGGCAGGTGGCCAGGCACTCCATTTCGGAGAGCGAATGTTGACAATGCGAGCTCGTTGGCTCCTTCATCCTCCGAGCCGGATGGCCTGGAGCGACGGAGAGGAAACACAGCGTGTCGCGCAAAGTGCTCGGACGAGAGGCGGGGGTGCCGGCAAACAGCCCGAAGCGGTACTCCGGTCGAAGTCATTCGTTTTCACCTGACGCGCCCGTAGTATTAAGTGCGCCACGACGAAAGCGGTTCACAGGGGCACTCACATGATGACGACGTCTGGCCTGTCTGCAGTGACACGAAGCCATCCTGTAGAGCTGGGTATATAAATCAAGAGAGGTCGGAAGAGATTTCACCGACGAAACGTCTTGTTCTGGCGCACATCTAACCGAGTCCATGCGACACATGCTTACACGCTTGACGAGCCGTGAAACGTCACTTTATACTCCTCGAAATGAAGGCCAAAAAAAAAAAAAAAAAGATTTGTCATGTTCTTGGTCTGCGATGTTTGTGTCTCTGAGCATCACTAGCGAATACAACTGGGACAGCATGTGCTAGCAGGTGTCATGAGGCCGGAGCTGAATCCATCAACGACAGAAAGCTGAGCTAGTTGGTAAGGGTGGTTGGCATTGCGTGCGTGTTTGCACGCTTTTCGTTTGCATAATGAATTTATAAAGCTTCTCGTTCGTTGATGATATTTGTCATTGGTAAGCTAGCTCCGATAATGACGCGTCCAGTATCAAGATTTGCTGAAATGTTGCCTTACGAACACGTGCTAGAATAGGACGTTTTAGTGAATGTATGAAGCGTCCAGGCTGCCTATTTAGGATTGCATTAAAGTCTACATACCGTCCGTACACACCATTAATATCTATGTACAGTCCTTCCGGCACTGGCCTTCAGTGCATTTCGAGAGGCGGGATTATGAAAAAAAAATAATAAAATGGAGGTCTCAAACTGCTTCCTATCTCTAGCTTTGTGCTCAAGAGGCTTGGTCATTCAATAACGTTTCTCTCTCTCTCCCTCCCTTTCTCCCTCCCTCCCTCTCTCTCTCTCTCTCTCTTGCTCAATATATCCGTTTAAAAGGTGTGGCGATAACTGACGCACCTTCAATGCTTGCATGACTTCAAGAATTTGTCCTGTTGCCGCCATTGAAAAGGCAGAGAACATGGGGCGACGGGCTAAAGCAGCGCGTGTTCATCTCATGCTCACCTCCCACTCTATATGTCGGCAGCAGAGTTCATCTGCCGCGGCCCATTAAGAACCCAGCACTGATGCAGCGTGCGCGAGGAGTTAGTGCAACGCGTGGCAGCATGGCGCCCCCCACCGATGACGGCGAGTGCGCCGTCAACCTGGAGACAGGTGAAAGATTGAAAGAGGCGGGCTGAACCGCACCTCCGAGATGCACCTCCAACGAAGATTGTAAAAAAATAGAAACGAATGGAGATGTAGGATAAGAGAGCACGTCTTCCGATGAAATAGAAAGATAAACTGTTGGTTAAGCAAGGGATATAAAAGCGAACCGATGGGGGTCGTGCAGGCGAGCCGAACCAGCGCGTGAAGGGTCAAGATGTCAGCACGTGAGGCTTTTTTTTTTTTTCCCTGACCGCTAAGACTGATGGGCCACGGGGATGGTGCGAGCACGCCATCCGCCCTCTAGCGGAAGACGTGAGTGAACGAAGTGTTACGGAGGAGAGGCAGGAACAAGAAGCCGATACAGGCGGGTTTTTATTTATGTATTTTTTTTTTTTGACGTCCCGCGATTCCTGTCGAACAGCAACGCCCGAACGAACCAATGCACAGCAGGAGCCACGCGCAAGAAACAGGTCCGAACACGCTCCCCAATAGGTCCAGCTCTGCCCTTCAACTTCCGGCGTAGGAACGCGTATGCATACATGCGCAGTCATACTACCACCAGCCAAACACTTCTCTCTCTCTCTCTCTCTTCTTTCATTTTTTTCGTTGTTTCGTGCTGAAGCATGTTCGTTCGATCGTTCGTGCTGATGCTGCTTCATCTATGCTCCTCCTCTGACCTTGATTCACAGAGGCCCTAAAGGGGCATCCTGCCATCGACGAGACCTCCGCGCTCTTCCATTGTAAGATGCTGTGCCGGGCGCAGCGTGCGGACCTTTCTTCTGCTCTGAATATTCGTTAATGTGCTTGGCAGAACATTGGTAGTTCCGTTTGCACTTTATATATTAGCTTCTCAACGGGAAGTTAGATTCATGCACTTTTCAATAGTGCATCGCCCCTCAATCTTTATTGGACCACGACACACACAGACTTGGAAAAAAAGAAAGCAATACGAGGATTAGAAAATTGCCAAATCATTCACTTCCGCACTGGCGACCGACATCACGCTTTTTCTTTTACTTACACTAATAACTTATATTATTTCACACTGCACCATTGATTCATTTCCTGGATGGCACGCTTGAACGTTCAAATCTTTCGCTGCATCCTAAATGCCGGCTCAGTGGTCTAATGTTTTCGATCATGTCCCAATGTCTCGTGAAGTTTTGCGAGGCTTCATCGCAATGGTTCGCAAGTGTACCCTCTTTACTACACGCAGTCCTGTCCCTCGATGCCTATGAGCTCGCGCGCAACCGTGTGCAGTACCACAATGTTAGACCTGGATGCTCACGTTTTGACTTGCATTTTCCTTTCTGATGAAGAATCGGGTTTACTGGTTTTGTTTTGTTTTCATACTTGACCCCGACGTCGAGCACCTGGCGTAATACATCTGTTGTGGCATCGTAATTTTTTTCAGTGCACAGTGACTAGCTCATCTACACTTCGATATACCAGACCAGTACGCCCAGGGACATCTTACGCTTGATGTTTTCGTAAGAGAACTTCAGCCGATATTGATTCTAGACATTTCGCTCGAAAGGCCGGCTGGCTGATGGCAAAGAGCTAAACACGTAAACCATTGCGAATTCAGCCGCAGATGCTCTTACCAAACTGATATTCGTTATCGACCAAGAAACAAAAGGCATGTCGCGGAGACATTCGTTCACTCAGAATAAGTTTATGCTTTCATACTACGCTGCTTGGCGGAACAAAACCGTTCCTACTTTTTTTTTTCTATTTCTCTTGCAGTACGTATATATTCGTCCAACCCTGCAGCAGTGCCGTGGGCGTTTTACTATCTCTATTCGAGCATCTTTCCTCCATGGATAGCAGACAGAACCTAAGCACTACCACACGCGCCCCCAGATATAGGCCGAAGTTTAGGTCAGGAAACAATTAGATCAGTAAAGGAACTAACTAGCGAGAAAAAGATACGCTTCTCAGTGTCCACGTGCTATTCTATGGGGAACAATCAACGCCGGACAACCACCGTTAGTTCCTTGAAACCAATAGGAAAGTGTCTCCGCCTGAATGGGAATAACATTGCTTTAGACTCACCGCGCCCGTACTAAGGGGCTAGGCATGATTTCTTCATTACGGCCTCTTTCTTGTTTTTCTCCGGTTCGTTATCATAACTAGCTACCTCACTTTATCACTTACACGCCTGCTTTGTATACCAGGCGAATACAGCGAGCCCAGCCCCGCCTGCGTCCCACTGGCTCGACAGAGTGCGTCCGACTGCCTGCTGGAAGCATTTTCAGAAGACCCCAACAAGAAGACAGCAGCACAGCACAGCGTAATGACAACAGCGCGTCCCCGTTCTGCTAGTCAACTAACTTGCCACCGCTACGACCACCCCTTTCCGCCTACGGCGTTTGTCGTGTGTGGGAAACGAGGTAGACGCAGAGGTTTGTTTCTCTACCACAGAAGCTGCGCCAGGGAGCGCCCACCAGTCTGTTGTGTTCGCGTGTGAATGCGCAACCACACGTGTTCATGAATATGCAGTATATACGGTTTAGTAAAGAAGAGCTGCGGTGGCGCGCCGGTTTAGTCTGGTTGTCGCACCGCCTGGATCGTTACGGCGACGAGAAGAATGCGCCCAGCGAAGCTGAAATGGCAACCTGCACGAAGCTTGGCATGTATTTCCGCCTTATGCCGTGCACTCCGCTCGTAGAGATGGATGTGACTGGTGGGTGCCTTCATTACCGCAACGTGTTGGAAAAGCAACACCTTCGTCTGACGGCACGCAACTTTTAGTCGACAGAGAAGCAAGCGCATAAAATGTGTGTACGGTTTCAGCTTACGGAATTCGCTTGCACTTATTGGGTAGAAAAGGGCTGGGAATATTATTGGCCAATGTTCGCATCGTTACACTCGAATCGTAAGAGTGAATGACGCCCGCTCAAGTTGGACATATGAGTGTCCCACCAATAGGCAACGTTCGTTATGAACAAGAAAGTGCTTTGCGAATTCCGTCCCTGAATGTTATTCCTGGGGCAGCAGCCGTTTCAAATTTGCTTCAACGTAACTTGAGTGCGTTGCGCCGCGATGTACGCGCATACAGTTGACAGCCTCCGCTTTCACACCTATATCGACAACGTCTTCGTATCTACAATACAGAGGAAAGGAGTTGGCAACGAATTAAAATTACTTTAACTCGCTTTTTGTGGTTGTCGCAAATTTTTGACAACTACTGGCACTGTGCCATTCATCTTCATTCATTTGTTACGTGCGCAGAGGCTGCATTCTTCATCTTCGCTCAAGCTGAGCGCAATGCTATGTTGCAATGGTAGTCTTTGTTTTCCAATCACGATTAGAATATGCTGGGAATATTGTCACGCTGACGTAAATGCACGTGGCACTATGCTGGCTGTGAAACGCTGTGAATATGCTGGCTCTAGGAAAGAGAAATGTGAGTTCGCTTGTTCGGCGTGTGAGATCAGCAAAGTTTGGAATACCGACTAAATTTAGAGTACTGTCTCAAATTGTGGTCTGACCGCCGCTCTTCGTATGTGTCATAAGTAGACACTCCCCAAATATTGTAGCAAGAAATGTAGCTTGTGAACGCTTTTCTTGTTTCACAAACGTAAAAATGTGGTGCGCGCAAGGTGAATACTTAAAAACCAGTTCTATGCGAATGATGCCACAGGGTGACATACAGACCATCATTCAATGTCCCACTAGACTATATAAAAGCGCAACTCCCGCTCAGAGCTCCAGGAGGCTCTGGGCCTGTGAAAAAGCGCCACCTGCACGCTACCAAATCTCTGCTTACGTTTACAAAGTCTGTTCACGCAATACCAAGGCATTGGCAATAGCCTAATTGAGCCACTGTTGTTTGTTTCGCTTCCTACTGTCCCGTAATCATTTTCCCACAGCTTAGGATAGCAAACCTGACGCGTGTCTGGTTGTCGCCCCTTACCTTCCTTTCTTTCTTGGCTTTCGAAACCACTGTCTATGCTGTAATTATTAGACATTTCCTAAGTGCTCGCTTTAGTTAACACCTCGAGTTTGCCATTTCTTTTCGTATCTCTAAGAAATTTCAAATTATAGGCTTGTGTCTACCGACCCAATCTTCCGCAGTAGCACTATGGTAAACATCTGTAATTGTAGGCGCAAAATTTATAATTACTTTTAGGGTAATGAAAAGAAATAGGAGAAAGGGAAAGGCTGGGAAGCTATAACCAGTGCAGGACAACCGGTACGCTAACCTGCACACGGCGAGAGGTATGGGGCGATTGAAAGTGGAGAAAAGAGAAATCGAGGGAGAAAGGCAGCGCCGAGCACCACACATACGCATAGTGAAAAGAACCGGGAGTTCTATGCGCTAAAGTCATGATTACGATCGGCACACCGTGTGGTGGCGGACATCCAATAAATTTAGCACATCTGCGGCTCACTAACCAACAACCGAAGTCAATTACACCGGTATTTCGGTATTTCACCCCAACTCTAAATGCGGCCGCTATGCGCGCGAACAGAACCAGCAGTGCTCGCGATTATCCACACAATGCCCTTTGCCGCTAAGCCACGGCGTGAAACCTGTTGCTAGGGCATGCGTTGCAGCTTCCACATCGACATACCTTCCAGTCACGCGCAGGGTCCTTTCTACATATACTGCTACGTCTGATATGCATCCGTTACATCCGCCTGTCATATCTGCACTTTTTTTTTTTCCATTCCCCGGTATCACGAGGGCGCGTTAAGGGAAGCGGTAGGCCCCACAGTGTTTGCGAAGCACCGCAAATAAGCTCATTTCAAAGGCGATTCTGGAACGTATGAAGTTTCGTAACCATCTGACTAGCACTCGCATTTCTTTGACTGCGCCTATTCCGGTATTTCAGACTGGCGCAAGCCTGCTCGACGAATTTATTTTTCCTGCTTGCAAAGCAAATCGCAATGCACTGCTCTTATGAAATCGCAAGCTCCAGCCATCGCCAACTTTCCGGTGCGGCACATATCATCTGTCACACACTGGGACGGAAGCAGCGAAGGCGTAGGCGCATCCTCAGTGGATGATGTCAGCAGATCCTGTTGCTAGGATAGCTCACGCATTGCTAACGAAGCGCGAATAAATGCGTCTCAGTGGGAACGAAAGCCAAAAGCGAACCAGCTCTGAATGGACCGGGATTGTGCAGAACACAAGAGACCGTTACAGCCAAGGTTACCTTTCTCTTGCGTTTTAGGCAGGTGTACTGGAACATAATTCATCAAGGTGCCTGCAAAGCGCATTACTGAGAGAAAGAAAAATATATGGAAAGAGCGCATCTCTGTTGTGCAATTTCACATTGCATTGCTTTCATTGCAGAACTCTCTCACTCTCTCTCTCTCTCTCTCTCTCTCTTTCATATTTTCATTATATTTTTCTCCCGTTCCCAGCACCTTAGCTTACATAATACCATTTCTCAGCATTGCTCGAAACACATTTTCCCCAAGAGACTGCATATAATCTGTGACAGATAATAATGATAACTTCATTTATAATTTAAACGTCTAGAAAATTCTAGCAGCTACGCTCTAGTGGTGCGAAGACCGAGGATACAGCGCATACCTGGTAGCGCTCCACCTCTATTGCAACGTTTCACGCGGAACGAGACGTACGTTGTAATAGAAACACAGTAGCAATTGTAATGCCTTAAAGCCATCGGCTACAGGCAGTCGCCTGCGACTGCGTTCCATAAATTCATTCAGATATTCATGTAGCATCCAAATCAACTTGCCTAACCTGGTCGAGTGCCCTCCCGCAAACAAAGAAAGCCCATAGAGGAATGTGTCTCGTGAACTGCTGAAGCATATTCACTGAATGAAGTCAGGAATCACGCTACTCGTGGTTCCCTGGCGACAGACGTCACAAAGCTACATCATAAACTTCACTGTGTAAAATCTACACCATGCCTCTGCGAATTTAAGGTAGCAGAAAAAATATAGATCCAACCTACATACTTTAAGAAATACCTTTTCTTGTCCCGCACTTGAAGCTTTGATATTTGAACACGACGAAGTTGATCCTTCTCCGCACCAACCATACACGTCATGTGGCAGCTCGAAAAGTTTGAGAATTAAAATTGTGCCGAAATTATTGCTTGAACACAGCCTAAATATTTTGTTTCTTTTTGGCCTTCCATGTGCGCGGCATACCAAACCACAACAGCCGAGTGATTTTTCTTTTTCTGCGAGGAAAATGAGAGCACATTCTTCGCCGCCTTGCTGTGCGTACGCCTCAAGCCCATCAGTCTTCACTGTCCTAGTAGTTATAGACAACAAACCTTACTATTGGCCATGGTTTAAGGTTAGCCGTCTACTTCAGATCTTATATGCTGCTCGCTCCTTCTATTATTCCCAGTAATTGCTGGCCGCGGTGTGCACCGTGTCATTTTCCGCTTCACTTCTGCGCAACTGTCAGATGCAATGCTTAAGGAAAGCCCCGAATACCCTGAAGCTCGCGTAAATTATTATTACAGAAAAGCAAAAAGCAAGTTATCTTGCGTTAGATCATTCCGATATCGATGAGTAGTCATCAGCAAGCCACTCAGAAGGCACCAAATAGGCGCGCACCTCACTGTCTCCTAGCGACTTACTTCTGAGTGAGAGAGCGCCGCTTGCAGGATAGCTTACCTAAATTCCAACCCTCAGCACGCCGCCCAGCCGACTTCTCTGGATTGCTTTAAGGATCGCTGAAGGCGAATAGCTGTCATGCCACGCGGGCACTCCCGAAGACCGCGTTCTCTGTACTAACGCTACCTGTCATTGCCAACACTGCCACGTGGAAACGCCAACATCGGTAGAGCCAGGAGTTACACATACATACGCGTTTGCCGGAGCACATTGGGCAAATTAATCGTTCCCTAGGCGGGCCTTGCTTCTGTGTTGTGCTCGATACCGCTGCAGCTTCGATCGTTACAGCGTCTGTGGACGCCACAGGCAGGCGGCGAATACGACCGGCGGCACATCGCTGCAATGGAGGCCGCGGCGAATCAATCTCGAAGGCACGGGAGATCGCTGGGATGTTTGTGCGTTCGCTGGACCGAATCGAGTCGGCGTGAAGAGGAGACTGCGCTTTCTCCTTTCTTTACCGAGCCCCTCGAGGCACTCGATATCTTACGCTCCATCTACTACGTTTGATGAAGTCACTCCCTGTTCGCACTCCTCGAAATTAAGTAAGCCAGCAAGCTGCTTTACCGGAGAGATAAAACGTCGCATACGTGCGTGTTAAGTGAGCGTGTGGGCCAAATAATAATGGCAAAAAGAAAGTGATTTTGTTTTCTTCAATCGTTTTCGCATTACGTAAAAGAATCCGGTGGCCCTGTTCTCGTTCCAAGTGTGAACTATACAGTTCTCCAGCCGTGCTTGAAAGAGAGACGTCTTTATTCATTAGTTTGAAGACATGTCAGTTTCCAAGAAGATAGCGAGAAAGCCTGAAGTGACTTTGTTAACCCAGCTTCTGTTGCAATACACAGCTCTGCGTTTAAAGCGCGTGGTTTACGCTATCTCTCCTTCGTAAGCACTTGGGAGGCTTGTCGGCGACAAACACATTCATTTCGATCGCTTCTCTGCCTTATTTGTTTTTTAGGGGCGAAGCTCCTTAAGGCGTAGGCTTGTCTGCCGTAGTTGTCCGTCGTAGCCACTTCGTCTTCATCGAACGCTGGCATGCGCTCTTGTGTCACGAGTTCACGCCGGTTCTTCTTCGTCTACTCCGGCATCACTCAGTTTCAGTTTCGTTTCGTATAACATCACAATACCCCCAGTTTTAAGTAGTTGTTCACAACTTTTCTGGAAGGTGAAAGATGCGAAGCGAATACCACAGTGTTCTAGAGAACTCAGTTGTCTGTCCATACAGCACGAAGCATGGCTAAATTAATCCGGAACTCGGCACGATTTACGACGAACCTCCGGAGCTTCGCCCACTCATCATCATTCACTCCGTGGATATGCGTGGATATTTTTAGTGCTCTTACTTTTCTCTCTCTCTCTCTCTCTCTATGCGCTTTAAGATCTTTTTTGCGTATAGTTGGGCTACTGCTATTTATATTGTGTCTAGAGAGAAACACTTTCATAACCTCTTTGTGGAATAACCTTTATATGCTTTCGGAAAATAGCCCACATAGGATAGTGTGGATTGCACTTGTATATGTGTATGTGCTGACAAGCTCTACCAGCGATGACTTTATTAACATGTATGGTAAAAGCGACGTCAAAGAAAAAAGAAAGGCACGGCAGCTAACACGTCCGCCCTTAATAATAGAAATTTCTATAGATGTTAGAATTGTTCTTTGAGCGACAACCATTGAGTGGATCCAACAAGAAACTTTATTATATGGCACAAGAATCAGAATACTCCGATCGCAACAAACAATGCATTCTAGTAGTCTCTCTGTCTGCCCGCTTGCTCCTTGCCGACTACTGTTACCTCTGACGGCACGCGCGGAGGACGTCGCGGTCGAAAAGGGGCGGGTACACAGGCGTGTCGTTGACGCATGCAATGCGTCTTGCTGACGTCACTGCTACGCTCGCTCTCCTCTTCCTTGATTCAGCTTCCGGAGAGAGTATGACAAGCACGAAGGGAAGGAGGGATGCGGTCGAAGAAGGAGAGCAGATGGGGGAGGAGGAAAGAGGGGCGCGAGAGAGTAGGTAATCCGGGGCTGTCGGAAGAAAACAAGGGGTGGGTTTGAGCCTTGGCCGGCCAGTTGTCACTGTAGCCGCTTGAAACGATGCATCACGTTTGCGTCATACCCGCCCCGGCTGTGCAATCTGTGCGGTGCGTTAAGGTTTCTATTGGGCAGAACGTTGCACTGATTGCGAGCTCTGCGTAAAAGCAGCCGCTTACTCGCTTGTGGGTGATTGCACAAGGGGCGGAAGGGTAGCGATTTCAGTTTCCTTGACCTTCTTACGGTCATACGAAAGAATTGCGTGTGCCCGCAGATAGATGCCTTTCTAGTGTGCCTAAACAACCGACAGTGTACTACATCATTCTCATGATGAACATTCAACGAGTGTATCTGGCTTAAGAACACGCGGAACTAGAACACCGAGCAAAATAACGGGACATGGAATCGCGGTACTCTGCACAAATATATCTTCAGTCTATTCTAATGTTACGGGGCGATGCGAAAATCATCAACATTCATTATATGGCATTCATTTGTATTAAGAAGCGCCACTTGGCCCGTGTGTAACACCAGAGTATATAATGAATGTCCTAATTATGCAATATCTGGAGACCTGACATCCGAAAGCAAGGAGATGACGGTTGAATACTTATTAATGAACTATTCATAAATACGTAGGGTTGCTTTTCTTTGTTTGTTTGTTTGTTTGTTTGTTTGTTGTTTGTTTGTTTGTTTGTTATTCCGCAGATTGAGGCTTAAGCTTCATTGTAGCCGCCAATCCTAGTACGTCATTCCAACGTTTAAACGATTCATTTCATTACAATAGCACGCGCATATTGCACAAGAACAAACAACACAGTAACCAGGCAAAACAGACACGGCATAAAAAAAAAAGTCAGACAAAGAAAATCATACTAAGCCTCCCATCAATGAACGCGACTAGTACGCAACCTGTGTTGACATTCATGCGCAAATTCGATAATAACACAACCGTACTCGTGACACGTGAATACGATTCGTATCGTGCTTATCTAGACATACCACCAATACGATTTACACTAAGTGATCAACGCGTCTACAAGTCGCACATTTTCTTCTTGATTGTACGTTTCTCCGCATCAAAGGTCAGCAGGCAGAAAAGCCAGCTTTACAGTTTTCTAAGGGTAATTCTTGGTGGCGGCGGCGCACACGCGACTCGCTATACCACTGGCTCGGATTGATACGAGTTCTCGCAAGATGCCCTCGTATTTCCTGATAGCGTGCGTCTTAAAACAATTTACACACTTCTTTAAGACTCACAAAGCCTCGAAGCGTCGGAACGTTTATCGTTACTGCACCGACTGGCGCAAAAATAAACGTGGACATTAAGCAGCCTTCGTGTTACACAAGCTACGTTCTTTTGTATTTGATGCTTATGTTCATGCAACATTTTATGCAAACAACCTTCATTTTAAGCAGGGTGTAGAAACAGGTGTAGATGTGTCAGAATTGCTGGCCGACGTTCCATTAGGCGCGCCTACCTTTCTCGAATGCCCGCCTCAATAAGCAGAAAGTACCTCAGTAACCTATATTTCTATGCATTGCAGCAGAAATAAATAAATAAATAAATAAATAATAAATAAATAAATAAATAAATAATGTGATATCAATGCGCGAACAAAATTTATTTAAATAGATAACGATAGCAACGCTGCAGTGGTTATCGCACTGATCAGATAGCTGACTGTGTCTGACAACATGTCTTAGACCTGCTGCTACAAGGCGCTCTATCAACGACGATGAATTCGAGGGGAAACGTTAGGCACGGTAGTGGGCGATGAAGGGAATTCAACATTAGTACAAGGAGCTCTGACCTTCTCCTGTCTCATTGACTGGGACTATCGTGAACCATGTAGTGCTTGAGCAGCGACGTGATTACCTCAGTTGTTCCTGCAGAGCTAACATCTTCTATCATGCTACTTTTTTTAATAAGTGGAATATTTCGTAAAGGCTTTAAAGAGACTCCACTTAAGAATCCATGATAATATTATTGATTGGGTCCTACATGCAAAAACTAGGATAGATTTATGGGGCACGCCGCGTAGTGGAGGGCTCGAGAGTAGTTTTGATCACCTGAAGTTCTTCAACGTGCACCTAAATCTAAGTACACGGCTGTTTCTTCGCATTTAACACCCATAGAAGTGCGGCCGCCGTGGATGAGATTCGATCCCGCGACCTCGACCTTCTCAAGCCAACACACAGCCGGTAGGCTACCACGGCGGTTCACTTAGGAAGCAAGCCTAAAGTTCCTACAAAACAGAAGTTCCTATGAAAACAAGGACGTCTCGCTATTGTAACCGGTACATTTTTAAAAAATCTGATATGCGTACTTACTATTCTCGTAAGCACCTTTCTTTTTCTACTCCTTTACAAATTTCAGTATCATCTACCCTTGGCCTCTCGCACCTCTTCTTCAATGCTGACTACGATTAAGCCCCCCTCCCCCGCCTTCCTAAATATATAGATGTGTTGCCAGTGCCCTCCCCCCAGCTAGACAGATAATGTGTGGCCAGTGACAACGGCATTTCCCTCCTGTACATTGCATATTTGTTTTTCAGTAAGCGATTACCAGTAGATATTCCCCAGCTTTTAACCATAGCGTGTGTGAAGCAAGTTATTCTTTTTTTGCAAATAGTGATGTAATCAATTTCTTCACGTAGCTTTCGCATATTGTTGCCATATAGACTGAATTTATACACGACTTTTCCTTCTTTCTGCATTCGATGCAATAACATATCATGTTGCTAAAGTCCCCATGTATAATTTCATTCCTAGGCACGGAACTAGGATTTTTTTCGTCCATTTCCACCAAAATATTTTATAAGAAACATTAAGCCGAGAACCAATAGAAAAATTTCTTTACTTCAAACCCGGACTAGTGGCTGAACCGTTTATTTAAGTCTTATCCAAATAAAGCTTTTTTTTTTTTTTCTTTTCCCTCTTGTACAATCCCATTCAAACCACAACAGCAGGAGATCGGTTATAGAGAAATTCCGTTTTGAGACGACAGCGAACAGTGATAATTAATGATAAAAGCACAGCGAATGAACAAAATTTCTTCTCATAAAAAAATAAAGAAGGATGAATACACGTAGGAGCTTGTGTTTCAATTTTCGCGGATTTACTCTTTCGTTTGTAGCGATATAATAATGCGCAGAAATTGCAAACGAACCAAACCTGCCGAATCAGCCTTCATGGCTGCCGTTTTTTTATTGATCGCCCAGGCCCACACAGAACCATAACGCCGCGTACGTGTCCTCCAAAATACTGTCACGCACTAGCGTAGCGGTAGACCGGCCTGTTTCTTTTCTCTGTCCGACCACGTATTTTTCCACTGCACACATCGGAAGACCTGCACGTACTCCCATGCTGCCGCGCGAAAGCGCGAATAAAATATTGACGCGTTCCTCCGTTTTCCGGGCACGGAAGAAATGCATGAAAGCGTCGAAAATAAATTGCTCTTCTAACGACATGCGGTTGTATTTGTCGCTTGCGAATGACACAAAAAAGACGAAAACGGAATACTGCGCTTTTTCTCTCTCTCTATCTCTCTCTCGCTGAAGGCCGTGGCTTACAAGCAACAAGGACGGGCTCACCCTCAAGAATGCACGCACTGGAACGAAAGAGAGCGGAACGTGGGCGAACTGCACTTGCGCTGCGCGCATATTGAACTGATCTGCGCGCGAGATTTATGCGCATATATTAATAATCGATGGGAGCGTATTGTTCTAGACCAATCGGTCGTAGCTGTTCGTATGTGTTTGTTATTTCTGCCGTGACCTTCACGCGTTGGGGATAAATGGGATAAACAGATCCATCACCTGCGAGAAATTTCAATAATGGATGGTATGAGTGCAGCCACACCCTAATATTAAGCGCCTTGATCGACGAGAAGACGAGAAAGAGGGAGAGAGAGAAAAAAAACCAACTAAGTTGCGAAAAGTGGCACCATGTAAGGTAACTTCGAGTGAATGGGTGCGAAATTGGAAAAAAAAATTACGCACCTCTACATCGCAGGACTTCATATTAAAGTTTATTCCTCACTTTTTGCTTTCTTTATCACAATCGCCGTCCGTCCGTCCGTCCGACCGCGTTCGTTCGTTCGTTCGTTCGTTCGTTCGTTCGTTCGTTCGTTCGTTCGTTCGTTCGTTCGTTCGTTCGTTCGTTCGTTCGTTCGTTCGTTCGTTCGTTCGTTCGTTCGTTCGTTCGTTCGTTCGTTCGTTCGTTCGTTCGTTCGTTCGTTCGTTCGTTCGTTCGTTCGTTCGTTCGTTCGTTCGTTCGTTCGTTCGTTCGTTCGTTCGTTCGTTCGTTCGTTCGTTCGTTCGTTCGTTCGTTCGTTCGTTCGTTCGTTCGTTCGTTCGTTCGTTCGTTCGTTCGTTCGTTCGTTCGTTCGTTCGTTCGTTCGTTCGTTCGTTCGTTCGTTCGTTCGTTCGTTCGTTCGTTCGTTCGTTCGTTTCGTTCGTTCGTTCGTTCGTTCGTTCGTTCGTTCGTTCGTTCGTTCGTTCGTTCGTTCGTTCGTTCGTTCGTTCGTTCGTTCGTTCGTTCGTTCGTTCGTTCGTTCGTTCGTTCGTTCGTTCGTTCGTTCGTTCGTTCGTTCGTTCGTTCGTTCGTTCGTTCGTTCGTTCGTTCGTTCGTTCGTTCGTTCGTTCGTTCGTTCGTTCGTTCGTTCGTTCGTTCGTTCGTTCGTTCGTTCGTTCGTTCGTTCGTTCGTTCGTTCGTTCGTTCGTTCGTTCGTTCGTTCGTTCGTTCGTTCGTTCGTTCGTTCGTTCGTTCGTTCGTTCGTTCGTTCGTTCGTTCGTTCGTTCGTTCGTTCGTTCGTTCGTTCGTTCGTTCGTTCGTTCGTTCGTTCGTTCGTTCGTTCGTTCGTTCGTTCGTTCGTTCGTTCGTTCGTTCGTTCACTGCACGTCTCTGGTTGCCAAGACATCGCGACGGTCTAAACAAGTTGATCTAGGTCTGTCGGGAATGGTCAACAGATCTCTCAGTTGAATACGCTGTTATTTGTACAGCGTGCGCACAATAAGGCTCTGCACTACTGATATCAATCAAATAGCACAGTTACCTTGCTTTTCTTTCTTTCTTTTTTTCTACAAAATAAGCAAATCCACTTCATCGTAATATCATGGTCGGGTGCTGAACGCTGCAACTTTTGAGCGACATGGCCCCAACAAACGAGATATAATTATAGCTCTTAAGGCTTCTCTGCTACGGAATTTGATTAATAAATTCAGTTCAAGCAAATGTAGAAGCATTATTAAGCACCAGAACTTTTGCAGAGTTACGGGTAAGTTTGAAGCACATCCTTTTTCTTTTCCTGCTATTTTATCAAGGGTACGTAATCTAACTGACATCTGGCATAGATGGACAACGCACTTCTCTCTATCACTGTATTTATATCTGATACTACAGTGTACAACCTCTCCTGCATTGTGTTCCTCAAAATTTCCGCACGTTTATTTTGCTTGTGATTTTATTGGCGTACCCTTATTTCTCCACCGTCCAGACCCTCCCCCGATTCGATATACCCGTGTTGGACAGTGGCCGAACATCACTCCTCTCACTACGCTTGCTTCACCGCAGCGCTCGTGCATTTATTGGTTCACAGGCTTAACGGTGAGTGAACAGAGAAAAAGAAGAAGACACCGTCGGCCACGACCAGGTGAGCCTCACTCTCCGCCCGACGACGACGACGACTTGTTTATCTCGTCCCCTGCGCGAACTCAGCGGGTGAGGCCTAAAAAGGGTTAGCCGGGTGGTAAGCCGCCACAAGCGCGGCACCCTTTGACTCCCGAGAACATAAATTACACGCCCGTGCCTGGCACGATCCGGCTGTCCACTACGCGCGCGACCCTCGATATCTGCGCGGGGCCGGCGTCGAAAAGCAAAGATGCGTGGGGCGGGCATCCCGCCGCGGCTGTGGACGGCGGCGGGCGCTGCTCGTATCGTGACTTAATCTTTTCTCGTTTCCCATTTCATTAGTTTGGTTTTTGCCGTCGTCTTATAGCGTTTCTTTTTTTGTTGTTGTTCTTGTTTCTTAGGTGCACACTCGCTTCGTGCCAGCACCGGGTGGCGCGCGAGAGGGTGGCTGGGCTGTTGAAACTGGTCGCACGGTGGCGGAAGAAGAACAGATATAAAAGCGCAGTTTTATAACTCTTCAGCGCACTGGGCCGCTATAACGAAAATTTGCATCCTTCATCGCGTTTTGTTTTTTGAAACTTGCTCAGGTGATGACAGCTCTCCGTAATCGCTGATGTATGCCACTTGCAACGACAGCTAATAACGAGTGAATATAGTCAAAAGGAAGGAATATATTCAGGTTCCCTACGTCAAGGACGGAAACATTTCGTGGAAAGGCAAAACTGTTCCGGTAGAGTGTTATTAAAACGAAGTTCACCCAAACCTGCCACATTATTGCAGACCAGCTCAAAATGCCCTACCTGTAATGTTTAAAGCGTCGTATAAGAGCGTGCATGAACATATCTTACAGATTTGAACAGTATAGCAAGCGGCAATTGAAAATGTGGTAGTGCCTATAGCTTCGTGGTTAGCCCAACACTGGCGTCACATTGACGAAGAGACCCCGGTCATTCTCCATGGCTGTCTCCGACGTTCCATACACACAACCAAAAGCTCGGCCCATTAATGGAAGAGATGTTTTCCAAACACACTTATTTTATTAGTCACGAGTAATCGAAATGTGCAACGATTGTCTTCCTCTGCATCGCCGAAGACACCAGTCTGGGTTTCTTGGGTAAGGGGCGTCATCTGTGACAACCCAAGGATCCTCAACATAGTATGTTATTTAGAAGTCGTAATTAGCCTGGTTTCAATCTGAGGTAAACAGCTGCCAAGGAAAAGGGTACCAACGTTTTAACAGGGAAACTTATCTTTGTCAGTGTGGAGATGCTACCCTTGTTACGTCGAGAAACATTGGCGAAATAACCTCTCCAGAATATAACTAGCTAGACCACAATTCATATTATATCTTAATATTTATGTGAGCCTAAGCATCATTTGGTGGTAGGCGATAAATATGCACGGAAAAACAAGAAATTAAACAATCTTTCCCAACAACTTTAATGCAGGTCCCACGCTGCCAAACATAACATGCGCACCCTCTTCCGCCTTGACTTATAACGGTCAAGCGCTGTATGTTCAAAGCGACAAGTGTTTTTGCATGATACCTTAATATCACCGTCCTAGTGCTGCCTCTTCCAAAACCATCTCGCGTTTGTGTTTTATTGAAGTGTTTAGAGTGTTTCTTTACTACGAATACACTCCTCAAACTGAATAAAAGCAGAATATGCAATAGGAGGTTCCCTAGGGACTCCGGCAACTATGAAACCTTGTAAATGTTCATCTCCAAATTAACAACAGACCACTCATCCTCACATTATTCTTTCGCATGATGCAGTTTGGTTGAGAAATAAAAAAAAAATCCACGCATATCCACGGAGTGAATGATGATGAGTGGGCGAAACTCCGTATGTTCATCGGTAAAAACCGTGAATCTTCTGTGAATCTTGCCCAGAACATCGTCAAAGACGTGGACGGATGGATGTATATTAGGAGCGTCCCCTTTATAACGGGCCGGTAGCCAGGCTACCAAGCACGTGACAAACACTGTGTGTCGCCGTCTAGCGCTCTCCTATCACACTAGAGCACGCAGCGAGCGCCTCCACGCCATCTATTGATCAATTCACGTACTAGCTAAGCAGCACCGCAGCGCTCGGACGGACGGACGGACAGACAGAGAGACAGACAGACACACAGACATACAGACGGACGCCCATACATCTGAATGAAGCGAGCACCGCAGCGCCATCACGCCATCTAGTGAGCACTTCACGAACTAGAGGTGGCTACTACAAACGGAGGATGGGCAGACCCACGGCATAAGGAGCTTCGCCCCTAAAAAGAACTCGTTCTTGTTGTGTAAGGACAATTATAAACCATAGGAAGTAGAATTCGTCGGCACCTTTCTGTGTGTGCTATTTAGACATCAGACATGAAGTAGCCACGGCGCATAATCAGGCAAAAGGGTATAAAAGTGAATCTATTGACAGGCTGAATTGATTCTTATACGACAACGCCCGCGAACACCTATATGTGACTGGGAAGTTATCACCACTCGCCCAGTGCATTTCGGAAGGTCATGCCACCGCAAGCTACGGTGGGCGGTACCGTTTTCCTAACACCGGGCAGCTTACATCACGCCAGAACCTTGAGCCCTCGCTTGGTTTTACGAGTGCGCACCCGTTATTACGGATGCAACGAAGCCTCCTTCTCCGACCCCCGAACCAGGCTGACTCTACCCACAACTCGCGTTTTATTGTTGCCCCTTCTTCCTGCTACGCGCATCTGTGCTGCCGTTGCTTTGCGCAGAGGAGCCGCCGTAAAACCAAACGAGGAAAACCTTTTTTTTTTAGGTTTTTATCTTCGCTACCTAACGTGCACATGGCACAGTTGGCAGCAGTTCCAGAGGATTCCGCTGAGCACAGAAGCGAGGCGCATTTCATTAGCACCTCACCTCGGTATTTCGTGTTACTGCGTGACTACTACCCTCTCCCTCTCTCTTTCTCCTTTCGCTTTATTTTTACATGTACACGAGCGGTCTTGCGCTCGCGGCGCTCCACTGCTGCATGAGAACCGTTGCAGCGGCGGTGCTGAAATCGATGTGAAATGAAGGGGAAAAAAAATAAAGAATGCGTGTTCGCGCAGATTCCTAATTGGCGCTCGTCACGCACACTGGCTGTTACGTTGCTCGCCATTAGGGGTAAGTGTCGGACGCTGTAAAGAGTTTATTCGAGTTGATAGGATGCCTGGTAAACAGGGTAGCTTACTGCACGTGCTGGGGTGTGCTATGGGTCGGGCAAATTGCGCCACTTTAGAAGTCTATGTCTGCGGTCTGAGATGGTTATTCTGTTATAGAGAACAGTCACGCCTGTGTAATATTAGTGTGCGAGTATTATCCCTTAGGACATTTGCGAAAGCATTTCCCGCAGGCTGATTCGAATGTCTCGTCGTCGGTGTTGAGCGCCCGCGTCCCTGCTACTTTACTATGTTTAATATTTCATCCTGCACTATAGAACGGCAGCCTTTGTTTCTTCTTTTTTTTGTTTACCTTATGAGTAGAGAAAGACAAACGTTGTCGCTTCGAATAACACCATGGACAAAGCATCAACAACATTGCCACGAGTAGATGTTAACTGTCCCAGAGGTTTTCATACTGGTAAGCGAAAACCCATGGAATGTTCGCGCAAGCTACTATTAGGTCCTTCAACTAAATCTTGGTTGGTCCATTGCAGTTGTAAACAATATGGATCTGTCACCCTTTCTTAATGTTGGCAGAGCGATGCGGTGTCCAGCTCTGGCTGAGCGGTGGCAACTTTACCCACTTTGTCGCAACTAGATGTTAACAGTCCCAGAAGTGTTTATACAGCACAGGGAAAGGCGACGTGAGTGTTCAAGCAAGCTAGCCATTTAAAATGAAAGAGTGGGTTGTAGGAGGCGCGTATTTGAGACTCCCGATTAGTGACAGTCTTGCAGCACACCATGTGTCGGTCAGCGGTATCCGGAGTGTAATTGTGATAGCATCGATATCAGGGTCACGGTATCGTTTCTTTTAGAACTTGATTAACAATCGACCATTTCTCAAATACGGCCGCCACTTCATCTCTTCTCGGCGCTGTTTCTCCACTATCGCTTTTCAATGGTCGACGCAATTCCCATAGCTATTTAAGAACTCTGAACTACGTAGAGGAAATATATCAGATACGTCAGTGGCTCAGTTATGCTTAACGAGCCATGCGCAGCATAACAGAGCATTGTCTCAAAAACAGCATGTGCACTTAATGATGCACAAGAGCATTGCAAAGACGAGCTCACGCTTCATGGGCGTAGATTTTCGAGACAAAAGCTGCTTTTCTTTGAAGGCAAAGCTGCCTTTGCAGAAGTAGCACAGCTACGATACCTGATACCGTTTAAGAAAATTGTGGTTACTTCCTTTGTATGCATATTTTGGTAGTCGACCGACGTTCCATGACGTAATTAAAATCTGCAGCTTAATGACATAAAAAGTCTGGCGTCTACCAACACTATATAAGACGATATACTAAGCCATCAGCTTCAATTGCCAACATTTCGTCGCAAAATTATGTGCACCGGGATGAATGCGGTGACTCTATACATATATAATCAAGGGCAAGTCACTAACTACATAAATTTGGCAGGTAAAAGTGTATAATTGCTTTCATATAATTATAGACGCCACTAAAGCGATCCTAGCATCCCCTTTTGTTTGACCAAAGTTAACCAGCCGCTTATTTATAGTAAGACTTAACGAGCAGCCACGGATCGCTGTGATTCGTTAGCGGCGCCGACACACACAGATACAAAAAAAAAAACGGCTGTTTGAATACCACGCGCTCTGGTGTACATACAAAACGCTCATTAGACGGCTCTGCATAGAACACGTGCCACGTCCCTTACTTCGTGGCTCAAAGCGCGAAGTGAGAACTGATGAGGCTCTCTCTTGATGCGTGCGCCGCCGTGGTGAATCGGTAACAAAGCCCCATCCTCTTTCCTTTGTTTGTTGTTCATTCCAGCGCGCGTCCCTCTAATTGCGACAAATGGGTCCCGCATTGTTCACACATAGCGCCAAGCTGACACCGCATTTGTCACCCGACGAGAGACAAAAGAACACCGAGGACGGGTGACCATGGTGAGCGGCCGGACATGGGCAGGAGGGAACTCCCGCGGAGCCTCAAGCAGTGGCGCGCTTCCGGAGCTGCGCGGCGCGTCCGTTCATTGGCCGACACACGCTTCTGGCGACGCTGTGGCCAAATCAGACACTGTCAGCTTTCTCGCTGTATATGTTCTCCTTCGGAATTTTCTATATTAGTTATGCTGATCGGATATACTGAATCTATCTATCTATCTATCTATCTATCTATCTATCTATCTATCTATCTATCTATCTATCTATCTATCTATCTATCTATCTATCTATCTATCTATCTATCTATCTATCTATGACCTAATCTCACTCTCTCTCTTATTCCCCCTAGTCCACCTTACAGGCAAGCTATCAAACTAAACGAAGTTTAGTCAGCCACCCCGCTTTTCCTTCATTTTCCCTCATTCCTGCAAAGCTGTGCAGCTAAGCTTGCAACTAATCCTTTAATGTAACATCGAAATAAAAGAAAAGGGAACATACGAATAGCAGAACATTGAAACCTCCAATTTACTACCCTCCCTACCATTCTCTCTCCTCAACAGCGACCTATGGTCGTCCTTTTTATTAATAAACATTTTTTTTTCTATTAACGGGCCCTTTACAACTCCCGTTTTTTTCAGAAAACGAAAAGATCTCAATACACTCTAAAAACTGCAGCCGGTTTCGCAGGAGTGAAACGACCCAGCTACTCTTGAGGGCATCGTTCTATTCTAGCAAAACGTCGGATGGAGTGAAATGTCATACCTCTTGCGGCATGACAGAGTAAAATACAATTTCACTCCTGCCACACCCATGTGATTCCTCGCATTCGCAGCCGCAAACATGGCGGCTGGGGTGGGAGCGGACGATTGAAGAACACAACAGCCGCTTTGTGAAGTGTTTTTCGATAGAAGTATAGCAGCGGCCTTCCTACGACTTCCACGTACAAGCTTTCGCGTACAAACTCGTGCAGTGCACGTTTAATGAACGGTGCCTTCCTCGACTACGAGCCTCAACCGACGGGAGTCATAGCGAGCTGCCTCTCCTGTGTTTTTCCCCGATCGAACGGCCGTACCTGTGCTATGTGAAACCCGCCAGCCTACACGCCTCGGATTCTTCGCTTACGTGTGCGAAACGAAGAGGAATACACTTTCCGCGACACAGCAAGCTGTTGTGATCGTCGACGGCTGGTCTCCGAAGACTCACTGGATATAACTCATACATGTAAAGAAAAAGGCTTCGCTACGACTTCGGCATCGAACCGTATGACGGCCATGAGCGCGTCGACGGTGAAAATACCGTGAGTGCCATCCGTCCCGTTCGCAAGTCTGGTAAGTACAGCATAATACCCTAAACACTTCTGATGGCAGAGACTGTATTTCATCTGTGTGCAGAATAACGAACAACGAGGAGTGCATATTTTGTGATCGCCAGCGGTTGTTCGCCGTACAGACGTGCTCGACGGACTCGTAAGGGAACGCCGTCGGAATGAAGCGGGTGGTAGCGGAGCACCCGGGTGCCGCTTTTCTTCGCTGGCGTTGATGAAATTCAGCCGCTATTATGTTCGTATCCTCAGGTGCACTTTACATCGCGAACCAGCACTGCGAACTCGCGTTTTCCCGTAAAACGGAATGCCAGCTCATGATAGGAATGCGTTAATCTAAAAGACATTGTATATGTTACGCGCGTTTAGATTAACAGATCTGTGTGGCGAGCGGCTACCTATGAGCCAACGCTGAATATACACCTGTTCTGTGCATACTTTTTGGTTAATTACGCAGAACAGTATGTTACCACTGGCGCTACATAGCAGGTCAAGTATAGCGGTTATATATACGGGACTTCAGTGTAAGACGGTGTATCGCGAGTGTGTTGTGGTCCTTGTGCTTTGCTGTGGTTGTGTTATTGGCGTGTATGTGCGTTCGTGTCATGCTAGCCTGTATGTTCTATGTTCAGTGTGATGTAATTAAATGCCTGCTAATTGTAGCATGGTCGAAAAACGCACTGGTTGTTTTTTTTTTTTGCCTCTGCTACTCCCTCTGGGAGTACTAGCACCCCGCTTGGTGGGGTAGTAGAGCTATCTTCAAAAGAGTCTTCGAATCCCCTTCGGAGGCGTCCTACTACTCTCTCTTGGCGAGAGTACCGGTACCCTGCAATGGGGTTGATCTACTCTGAAAAAAGGAGTTAAATTTGGGACACGAAAGTACTCCCCCAAAGTGAGTGCCCAGCACTCCCTTTGTTTTTAGAGTGTACAGTAGTTTTAGAGAAGCACGCCAAAACACGCACGTTTTCACTGTCGTAATAACGAGTAGAGTTGTTTCTCCAGTCTCGCCGCCATTTCATAGAGTGCTTACGTCGTGTCACTTCCGTTTTAGAGCGAAGTGCATGTATAGCTAAGGTTCCGTGTGTGTGTGTGTGTGTGTGTGTGTGTGTGTGTGTGTGTGTGTGTGTGTGTGTGTGTGTGTGCGTGTGTGTGTGTGTGTGTGTGTGTGTGTGTGTGTGTGTGTGCGTGCGTGCGTGCGTGCGTGTGTGTGTGTGTGTGTGTGTGTGTGTGTGTGTGTGTGTGTGTGTGTGTGTGTGTGTGTGTGTGTGTGTGTGTTTGCATATACCGCATACCGTATAGCGCATACCACCACAGCGCACCCGCCACACCCCACTAACACCTCCCCTACCCCACCCCGCTTGGGCTATCCACGTGATATCAGCTACCGTTTCGACAGCCTGCTAATTTAACAGGCTTTACGTCGTTTTAGAACGTGACATTTTGTGTTCTAACTTCGTGTTGTTGTGTTTTCCCCCTCTCGTGTCCTGACTCACCTTCGTGAACGCTTGAACAGGCGCAGTAGAAAGAAAGCCCTGCTAGCCAGGTCCCAACATCTTTGTGTATCGAGATTCACACGCCGCCAAGTTGGAACGTCCGGGTACTGTAAATTGGGCAACCATTGTATTGCCGTGGCGGGCGTTCAAAGGCAAGCCAGCTCGAAGCCCGTGAGGCCAACAGCAAAGAGCTATAACTGCAAACTGTGCTGAGAAAAGAATATGCCTAGCCTTCGCACTATCTATAGAAGGGCTTCCATAATGCTATTTATATCCTGGGCAAAGTGGAAACTCCTCGGCGGCGCCCACAGAGCGCCTATATAGATGAGCGTTATCAATTCTTTATTTATTATTCAAGATAGGCGCCCGGGAGTGTCTTCCACGCCGAATGGAACACGGGGCAATCTTTCGCCCTCATTTATACTTTACAGCGGCTCGTTGAAGCGAGTACGCAGGTGGATTCGTGCGCGCTTTCAAGCGGATGAAAACACACGATCTTGTCTAGCACCTCCGTTCTGTTCTTCACGAACTTTTGTAGGCACGCATGAATGCATGAATGCATAGAGTACTTCCCAAACGCCCGCTTGTGTTCGAGAAGTTGGGCCTCATAAGCACGCCGCCCAGAATTATGCCCGCCCTTGCAAAGCTCAAAGTGGATCCTTGGTATCCTTCACACACATGCTTTAAAGCGTATGGTCAACCTCTTTTTTTTTATTTAACTTCAGTGAAACACCTCCATTAGAAACGAACTGGAACTTCACTGGCGTGGCACGTCTTTTGCGTGAATTCTTTTTAGAAGTTGTTTGTTGCGCGGGGATGTCTCCCGCGGGAATTTGCAGTTGTAGGAGCAAAATAAATCAAACGAAATACCCTTTGAAGAGATTCAGTAAGACGCTAGCAGTAGAGGTGTTTACTGCCTCAATAACACATGTAGTACTACTTGAATAGTGCTTGAACTAATTAGTTGTCAAACATTGACTTTTGTGCGCTAACGCCACCTTTTGTATTATATGAGCCTTTAATGCTGCAGCATTCTGCGCACGTTACTGCTATTGAAATTTGTGCTCGTTTATTTTTATTTTTCCTAAGGTGGGGGGGGGGGGGGGTTTATAGTAAGAAATAAAATTACCGGAGTTCTACTGTGGTTGATTTCAAAACATGACGACATCTCAGACAACATAACGAGAGCAAGTTGTCTATCTCAAGGGCTTTAAACACACGTGCCAATTTAAGTTTAATATTTTATTCTTTAGAACTGCGACACCTAAAACAGCACCATTTCACATCGGTTATCTATTAACTAGTTCAATTCATTACCGAGAGTTATTCCAGAGTTATCCCAGTCACTCTATCCTACGACCAGAAAAGGTGAACATTCCGTTTAATGACGAAATACTTCCGTGACGTTCTTGTTAATTAATTGCGGATTGATTCGTTTTCTGTACAACATCAATATAACTAGATAAAAGATTCGAGAAAAACGCAGGGAATTGCTTACGTTTCAGTGTAAGCACCGAGAGATCGGGCTAACTGAAAATGGCAATAAATAAAATGTGCGAGATATAATAATAACCTACGTTTTCTGAAATTAAGGTAGCGGAATGGACAAGCACCTAAGCGGACGTGATACAAAAAAAAATGAAGTTTAAAACAACTTCGGTCCTCCATCTTCCTCTCAAACCCTTATATATCATCATCATCGTCATCATTCTATTGTTAAGTCCACTGCAGGACAAAGGCTTCTCCCAAAGATTTCCAATTTGCCCTATCCTGAGTGAGTTGGTTGCACTTCACGACCACGAACTTTTTAATTCCTCGCTCCATCTAAGTTTTTGTCTGCCTCTGTTACGTTTGCCCTCTCTTGGTATCCATTCCATCGTTTGTACTGTCCATCTGTTATCTGTCCTCCGCATGATATGCCAGCCCAGGTCCACTTCTTTCTTTTGATTATAAGAATATCGGCTACTCCTGTCTGTTCTCTAATCCCCCCGCTAGTTTTTTAACTCTTAGCGTTACACCTATCATTTGTCTCTCCATTCTCCATTGCACGCTGCGTGCTCCTTAATTTAAAATTTAATCTTTATATTCTTAGTTAACCTATATATATATATATATATATATATATATATATATATATATATATATATATATATATATATATATATATATATATGGCACACAGAGGAAGCACATGTGTCACCCCTCCAATCCCCAGGAACAACTCAGCGCATCAGCTCTGCGATATTGTTCGTTCACGCAGCATGCTTCGAGCAGATGTTTACAGAGGCCTTGTTTATTGGCTCGCAGTGTGTATGCTATTCAAGGACGGCGCTTCCTTGAAACAGGGTCATGTGTATAACGAAGTTCCTCCGAGCCGGCGAACGTGCGTGGTGACGGCGGGATGTTGCCGCGGGAACTCTTTGCGTTGCATCCTTCCTCGCCGCCTGGCGTAAACATCTCTCTATCATGTGTTTGCTGCACGCCTGACGCGCTAACAATTGCGAGTCCTTACTGCTGTTTTTTTTTTGTCTGTTTGTCTTTCCTATCGTGTGGAAGCAAGCTATTCATTTAAGCCGCAATCATTGGCACCGTTCGCAGTATGAGGGATATGCCGTCTCAGGGAAAAGCAAAATTTTGGCACGTTTCCTAATTCAGTCTGGCGTGCTCACAGGGCCACTCCATTTCTGAATTTACTTCAAGGAGTAAACAAGCTGCCATTCCGTATTACGGTGGAATATGATAAAGGGTTCAAAGTAAATGTCATGTCAGTTAAGCACACGCCGATGCATCCAGCAAGCCTGTCGATCGAGTATAAGCTTATTATCGCATGTCGGAAAACTCTCAAGTGCCTAAATAATGCGTTTTTGCTTGGCGGCTGTAGAAAAAAGAAAAAGGAGAAGAAGAAAACGAGGGACGTACAAACAACAAGTATACCTAAGTTATTCTAACTTAGTAAATGGCGTCCCATGAGTAAAGACGTGCATATTTAATTGTTCATTCAACTTCTGGAAGATTCACGCGATAAATTACGGCTTCCTACAATTTAACAGGTGTTGAATATCTCCGGGTTCCATATTTATTTATTTATTTATTTATTTATTTATTTATTTATTTATTTATTTATTCCTATAACGAGGTGCAAACTGCCGCCCCCCCCCCCCCCCTCTCCCTTCCTCCACCAGCTCTGTTTCCCAGTGTTAACGGACAAAACAGAAATCCTTTCAGGGTCTCTGTAAGCTGCACATCTCAACAAACAAGACAAGCAAGCTAATAGGCCCTGAACGCTTCCCCCGAAAGAAAAGCCAACGCTTCAGGCCAATAGAACGCATTCTTCGCGCCTACAGCGTCAAACGACGCCGGCAATTTGCATTCGCACACAATGAGCGCGCGCGCGCGCGCACGCACAACCGCTGCTCACGTCGAACGCGCGCGTGAGGTCGGCGAATCAGTCTATCTGCGTGTCCAGGCGGCCAAGGGTGTCCTTGGTCAGTGTCCCCGTCCGTCCGTTAGGCGCTGCAACAGCGACGCGCGCTCGAAAAACGGGAGCGACATTTGTCGCGCTGACCGCAGCATAACGCCGACCGGCCGGCCGGCCAGCCGGCCGACCTCCGTCCGTAAGCGTCCGGCATCCTGGGAGGATCATTATAGCTTTCAATGACGCGCCGGGCTCCCGAGATGTTTTGCGTGGCCGTGGACGTTACGAGCGACGCTGGAACGACCGCAGCGAAGCTTCTTGGCAGCGGGAGCAACTTCTCTCTGGAGAAATCTGATATGGACAGTGCGGCTAAACACAGCAGGGCTCTTGTCACGTAGCTAGTTGAGTGCAACGCGCAGAGCTTTCTTAGAATGGCGCATGGCGTAAAATATGCAAGCAGAGGGTTGACGCAGCACCAGGTCCCCGGTGTACTCCCCGTAATCGCCTGTAATTGAGGGCGCCTGTCGGGCCTCGGGCGCCCTCAAGATGCATTTTTGTAGCTTTTGGCTCGTGGCCTTTTCACCGTGTAAGTCTTATGGGTAAAAATAAAGACAATTTTAATTTTTAATCAACCTGCCGTCAATACAGCTTCGTGACATATACCGACACACGAAGCACTATAGAACATACAAAAGATATACTTCTATACGCAGTATACCTTCACCTGAGAACCTTCCTTGTCATGGTTTTTATGCATCCTTATTCAGGTGAAGGCCTTAAACGGCTCATGAGAAGACAAACTTGTACTTGTCAGCCTGTCTTATTAAACTCGGTGAATACCGAAGCGTGGTAGCACCACAACCTCCAACTCGCGCCTCGTCCGCTCGGTGTATATTGAAGCTTGCGCGAAAGGGCACGGTCGTAAGACTATGCATGACTGACGGTCACGACGCCTACGCTTTGCCATGCGCCACGGTTAACGTCGCGGTTAACGATAACAAGATCACGTGTGGTTCATACGCGCATTCCTAGAGCAGACACGCGGGATATGAGCCACATTTCATTGAAAGTTAACTTTCCACAGGCTATTTAATTCAAGGATCAGCGAAAACATGTTACAAATAGACCTTCGCAACAAATGCCTCAGCAATATTCGCGAAAGAATGAAAAAGGAAAACGTCAAGGGAATATTTATGACATTTCGGAATGGACTTTGCCGTCCAGTCGTCTTAGTATGCGATATTTATTTATTTATTTATTTATTTATTTATTTATTTATTTATTTATTTATTTATTTATTTTCAGCATAAACCTATCGAAAAACCAAGCACGGGGTATAACAAATGCAGTTGATAAAAGAAATTCAAAGTACATAAAAAAGACATAGTGAAGCGGTAAAACACAGGTATAAAAGATAAATGAATTTTAGAATCGGTGGGATAGAGAAACAGGGCATACGCAGACGCCCCTATAAAGGACCTGGGTATGTATAGATGAGAGAGACGGCTCAACACAAATGTGTTTCCTTAGAATTATTGCATTATATGATAAATATATTAGGTAAACGAAACAAAGGAAAAGCGATGACTTCTAGAGTTTTAAAAACGCACGGTATGTAATATAAAATCTTCTTCGTACCATGCATTGGTGCATGTGTATAACGTTGCAGAAATAGCAAGGTAGTTATGCGCTAACCCCGACAGATTATAAATTGTCGATAACCATAACGAAGAATGTATACGTCAATAAGAATTATTAAGGTGAAAAACAAAAAAGAACAGGCACATGTGTGCTAAATAAACACATGTGAATAAACTTGCGAAAAAAAAAACATCAAATAAGGTGGATATATAGGATGCCGGTGCGCTCAGTGCGCAGCGGTTTCTGAAATCCTCTTATATGAGTTTTAGCAGTCGTGTGCAATGGTAGGTTATTCCAATCAATTATAATACCTGACAAGGCTGATACTTGAAAAGCGGCCGCAGTGGCATGTTGGATACCTAGTTTAGCAGGACGATTGTGGCGCAGAAAAATACCTACAGGCTGCTGAAAGAAACCAATCTGAAGAACTGAATGACAGTAAGGTCTGTGGTAGCCAGGCGATTTCGTGACGATGTGCGATATTCTGAGTGAGTGCAACTTCCGTGTGCGCTGCATGACTTATACTGCTAGAGCGATGTGCGTAAGCGGGAAATATAAAGCGCAAGGCACGGTTCTGCGCGGATTCCATGTGCAATTTCATTTACATAAATGCGCTAATGCTATATAGATAGCACGGCGCTGTTTTACACACATTAGATCGCATGAGTTAGGTACGACTAATTCTGCCGTCATATCATCCCTGCCAGCTGGCAAGAGCGAACGAGCTCAAGGTTAATCTCTACAAAGGAAAATGGTAAGCAAAATTCTTCACAGTCGTCACTTCGGGCACACTGCACGGAATTAGAAAAGAAAACAGTGAAGGTGTCGAAGTGTCGCGTGCCGCCGGTTTGCAATGGCTTCGGTGTCGCACAGCGGCAGTGCATGCTATCATCTACGCTCACAAGAGCCTAAATTACAGCGATTAGCATTCCTTTCCATAGCAAGCGCAAGTGCTTATGAAATAGCACCGCCGTGTTCCGTTTCCTTTATCTGTTTATTATCTGTACTGCCGCACTGCAATCGATCAACATTAACACAGGCTTTCAGGCTACGGATTCCACTCTTTGCATAATGCAATGCTTATCATTTTCCAGCACATGTTGTCCTGCGGTAACCATTAGTTGTGGTCAGTAGTAGTTAACGCTGGAATGCGTGCGTACGTGCGCCAGCTTTACATGGCCGCTTTCAATGCCAAATCACTTTTGTACATAGCGTACTAAGCTAGTTCAGGAATTGCGGCCTGCTATGAGGCTCTCAATCCGCACTCATTAGGTTATTATCATGTCGTTAGGAAGTAAAAGCAATACTCATAATGCCATCATTAATAGTATTCAGCGCACAGACATGCACTCTCGGTATGGTGGTTTCAAGGCACTCGTTAAACGATGCAGTTGACTGATGTCTCTGTAAACCGACTGTGTGGCTACAAAATCTTTAGAAGGTCTCCACTGACAACAGGAGTAGGCGTTGTCCTTCAGATGAACGATCGCTGTACACTTACATGCCGAATTAATCGTTGTAATGTGCACTTCGGTGTAATTGTAGACCAATTTAAAACGATGGAGTAGGTAACAACCTTTTCAGTGTCGCACTATTACTCAGTGATAAGAAAGATGAAAATGATGTTCCCACGTAGCGTAGGTATTCTGAATTATTGATAATAAAGAATACTGTCACATTTAGACGGAGTAAGCGTTTGCTGTATGTTTCAAAGCAAGGAACATTCGTGTAAAATTACCATATCTGAAGACCGAGAAGTTCTAGCTTTTTTATTACACTGTATAATAATCGTAGACCTTCTATCCGCGTTTTAGTTCTGCCTTGGTCACTGCAAAATTAAAAAAAAGTAATAAGATCAATTGAGACGATGAAAAAAAAAAATACTTGGTAGTGGCAGAACCCAATGAACACCTGTTCGCAAACGTTTGTTAGTGTTTCCAGAGGTGCTGATAATAAAGATTAAGATTGCTACGCCTTTTATAGCGCTAACAGAGTACACGAGAATAAAACCTACGACGCATCGTGTATTACTTCGGCTAATGAGAAATCAGATTTCACATGTACCAATTTCAGAATATCGGCAAATAAAAGGTTGAGATACTGAACGCTCAGTGACAATATTTCCTTTTCTCTACTTTTTATTCTCGTTAAAAATAATTAAGAATGAATAACCTGGTGGCCAAAATGAGTCGTGAGCTCACCACTGTGCCTTTCTGTGCACAGGACTTTGACTGCGAAAACTTCATTCATGTTCTTCCTTCTCTCGCTCTTTCCTTGTTTTATCTGTCTACTACCTTTTCCAGTTTCCCGGCGCAGGGTAGTCAAGGTGACGCTAATCTTAAACTACCTGATTTCTGGCTTCCTTCCTTCCTTCCTTCTGATTTATTTATTTATTTATTTATTTATTTATTTATTTATTTATTTATTTATTCTATTTCTCGCAGCATTGGACGCGAGCGCGCCGTAATTGTTTAATCCACTACGTGTTATGCTTCCGAAATTTTATTGAAGTTTGTCACAGAGAAAGACAGGAATTTGAGAACGTTGATACCTGTGATGAACATGGAGCACGTGATTGAAAAATAGCCACAGATGTCGGTGAAAGTGACCAGGAAAGTCCGCGACGCAGCAAGCTCCGGGCAGTTGGCGTTTGCGTCGGCTTCTCAGGCAGCAAGCAGCCCGGCTGGAGAAAGCTTGCGGCCTGATTTAAAAATAGCTCGCATCGAAGGCCGTTAGGCAGAACGATGTGATAACGGCAGAATAGACAATGAAGCGCACACATCGCAGGTCCAGACTTCATGACGTGCGCGTGATGCACACGGGGGTCACAGTACGCGCTCTCAAAGCTCATGCATCACACACGCTGTCCGTCCACCGGGAGGCATGCATTATTGTTGGTTCCTACTGGGGAACCCCGCCTGGCGAAAAGGACGCGTGCACCGTGCTCGACAACCGTATACTAGCAAACACGCCCGCGCGAAACAACGTCGCAGGCAGCAGTAAAACGAGCGAGTTATGGCGATACGCGGCGCATGATGCCCAACAAGTGCGGCCGAGCTAGCATCCGTACATTGTTACACGGCACATTTCACCGCTGCTTTGTTTCGGTTTCGTGGGAGGTAAACCACAAGGCAATAAGCCGCGTCGCTGTGGGCTGAACTTCGACTGTACAGAGGTCCCAGACAGTATTACAAGACAGTAGAGAAGAAGGGGGGACGTTGTGGAACAATATCAATCACTTTATGGGAGCACACGAACGGCGCGTCCACATTGTTTTTATCTTCTATTCACGCACAGTCTTCTTTATTGTTGCATCTGAAAGACTCCGAAGTGCGTGCTGTCGTGGTTCGGCTCTACGACGCGGCAGCAGCAGCAGCAGCAGCGCGCCGTTTGTACGTGGAAGTCTGGGAGTACGAACGCGGTGTTGTAGGTCACGGTAGCGGCAGCGGTAGGCAGCTACCGCGGCGCGCGTTGTGATGCCCTCATCGTGACGAACGCATCGGGCCATTTCTATATATAAGGGGCACGACGCTGGCTCACCGCAAGTACGAAGCAGCGGGCTTAGGGGACGGTGGGGGGAAGATGCGTACGTGAACAAAACGTGGAGCTCTGAAGGATGCAACAGAATAGACAGAAAAAAGAAAGGTTAAGCCACAACGGGGTCGAACGAGCTCGCTTCGAGAAGCGCTTTGTGAAAATGGCTCGCTTCTTTCTTTTTCCTTTTCCTGTATACGTCGTGCTCTCCGCCTCCTACTCAGCGTCGAAGAGCGTAATCTGTGTGCTTGGCCGTCGAAGACCCCCGCTTGCGTCCGGAGTGCGTATAGTAGCAGCTTCGTGCGTGACCCCTTCGATGGCAAAGCGCCGCGCGCTGAGTATAGAACGTTGCGATGATGATAGTTATTCTGCGTGCACTGAGGATGGACTGCGTATATGCATTGCCGCGGTTCCTATACGCGCACGCCGGGGCGCTTGAGAAAGAACGCAGACTCGAGCGTTAGGGTTGGCGAGATTGAACGAGGGCGATTGCTGCGCGACAATGGCTTTTAGATGGAAATAAGATCGATGGCCGTCGCGATCGGGAGCCGGTTCGGGGTTTTCGGGGTGCAGGTGCAGCGAAAGACGTGACTCAATCGCTGTACGTGAAAGAAGAAAAAAACACAGCGAATATTTTGGAGTAGACAGCGGCTATCCCACTTTCACGTATTTCGGGCGCAAGATGGCCACTTTTCTCTCAAGAAATGCGACGCAAGAAATGTTCACTTATCGAGAACACTCGATATATATAGCGGACAGATGAACTAAGGTGTTGCCGGGGCTATCTCCAGAGCTCTCTCTATGTATACAAATAAGCGCAAAGTGCGGACACAAGCACGAAAGCTGCAAAACGTACAGTCACAGGAAGAATAATTTTTCTTTTTCTTTTTTATTATTTGAGTTGTACGTGCCAAAACAACGACGTGATCGTGCGACACGCGGTAGCGGTGGGCTCCAGATTAATTTGGATCACCTGGGATTCTTTGACGCGCACGTCTTGTCTTTCATGTCGGCCCCACTGAAATACAACCGCCGTGGCCATCGGGATTCGAACCCTCGTCCTCGTTCTTAGCTTTCCAACACCGTTGCCGCTAAGCTAACAGGCGGGTTTACAGCGACATACAAGTGGGCTTCTGAGGTCGTTGAACTTTAACACGATAGGGGTAGGAACTAATATCAGAAGGAAGTGATTTTCTGCACACCTATGCATGCGACTCACGTATAAACTGCTCTTATTGAAATGGCGGCTAAGAACACCGTTTTAAGGAAGCCGCGCAAGAAATGCGGCCGTAGCCGCGAATAAGAAGATTTAATTGTGAGCCCCGTCAAGGGCCTGCGCGTGTGCGAACATATTCGTGTTAAACAAAAGCGAAGCGTTGTTTTCCTCGGACCACACACGTGACTACGAATAACTTATCTGATAAGCGGCATTTACGAGACAGTATTGGGCGAACGGTGCGAGCACGCGTAGCTTATTTATAATCGAGCGTTCGCTTCGCTCGAGCGGTCCCAGTAATTCCCCACCGCAATTTAAGTCCTCAACTTTGTTCCAGCTCCGCCGAACGAGAGATGGCGCCAGCGATAATATTCAAAAGCGTTCCATGACCCCTTGAAAGGCGTCAGTAATAGCACTAAGCTAGACGACTTATCACTCTATAGGGCCGTCTCGTATTGTTAGCGTGGTATAGGTGTTTATTAGCCATCATCGTTCGGGTTAGTGCAGGGTGTACAGATTCCCAGCACGAGCGGCGTTCTCCGAGCAAAACGATGGAGCGACTGATCCACTAGAAAGCGGTGGCGGGGATGGGCCACTACGCTCTCGCAGCAATATAGGCCGACATAACGTAACAAAAATTTTGTTCCATGTATATTAGTTTCGCATTTCGTTAGCTCTGTGAATAGCGCTCCGCCTTCGCTATCATCACAATTTGCATTGTTCGAGGGGTGAGCAACACGAAAGAAGAGACACGCCTTTTTTTTTTTTTTTTTTTTTTTTTTGAAGTGTAGGCACACCAGCGCCATGTGTCCCATCCCTTACAAAAACGACATAGGTATCTGGACACTGTGGTGGATACGGTTCGTAATAATGTGGTGTACAGCGTTGAAAGTGTTGAACAATATCGCGCTACCGCTGAGCGTGAGACGTGTTAGCGTCTAATATTCTCGAAAAGTAACAAGACTTGCTGTATACCATGTTCAAGCGCACAAAGCACACTCAACCGTGAGCGCCGTTTCCTAAGTTATTCCTTTTTCTTTTTAATTCATATCTTTAGGCAATCCTTACGTAACAAACACCGTGCGTCGGAGCACATCGGTGAAATAGTCAATAGTTGCCCATGCGCGCTCTGCGTAGCCCAGTGCAAGATGGATTCGTTTTCTTGAAGTAATAATCTAATTTCTGGCGTTATTACGTCATAAAACCACTATATATTATAAGAGACGCCGTAGTGAAGGGCTCTGGAAATTCCGACCACCTCGGTTTCTTTAACGTGCACTGATAATGCACAGTACACGGGCCTCTGGCATTTTTCGCCTCCATCGAAAAATGCGACCGCAGTGGCCAGGTTCGAAACAGCTTACTTCGCGTCAGCGGCTCCATAAATAGAAGCGTACTGTGTTGGAACAGGACTGATTATTCATCCGGCCCTTAGTTCGAAAACCGAGCCACCACAAGTCACCGCTTGCGTCCTGAACCATAATACAGCAAGACAGAAAGGTAACAATACACTTTCTCTGTTGACATGCTGGTCCCACCGTTCGATAAGAGAGACAGAGAGAGTGAACGCACGTTCGCTTTCTTCTCCCGCTTCCGAATCAATTTAAGGCAGCGACATTAGCAGTGGCGGAAACGGGCTCCCCAAATCGTTTATCATGCAAACGAAGGTAATCACATCACGAAGCTCGGTCTGTACTTGCCAAAGAGCAATCGCTTATTGGCCGATGGCAGCAACGGCCGTCGTCCTGGAACGGCAGCAAATTCACTTTTCGCCAGCGAGCATACGTGCCTTTCCGAAACTGCGGGACTGCTGTTTGCTCGGCACGACCAGCGCGGTGCTACGCGATTTCCCTGCCAGATGGAACCAGGGAGGTGCAAATAATATAAAGAAGAAATGAGAACGAATGACAGTGTATCTTTCGAAACGTTCATCACTTTCCCTTTTTTTTTTTTTTTTTGACATGGCAACACACGTCCACGAGACGACTTCATGAATAAAATCGATCGGAAGCAGTGGGGTGGGCCGGTAGTCACAGAAACAACTTACGTTAAGTATGTTAGTAAGAGAATATTTCAGCCAATCCTAATGATGGACATATCATTATCGAAGCCAGTTTACCAATGGGATAAAGCAGTTCGAATGAGAAGGTTTATGAATTCGGCCCGTGGTTTACAAACGGACACGCGTGAAACCTGCCAAACTGATGGTCCGCAATCTATTTTTGTCGTGATGACGGTATGTACTTATGTCTAATAAAAATAATTTCTTGGGTTTTAGGTTCCAAAGCTACGATATGATTATGAGAGACGCCGTAGTGAAGAGCTCCGGAAATTTCAGCCACAGGCGTTCTCGAAGGTGCACTGGCATCGCATAGTGTACTACACGTACGAGCCTCAACCTTTCGCCTCCATCGAAAGGTAGCCGCCGCGGCCAGGATTCGATCCTGAAACCTTCGGATCAGCAATCGAGTGACCACAGCCACTAGACCACCGTAGCGACATGGATATATGCCTGGCGATAACTGATATACGGGACATAATACTTAAATATGCCGTTTCATTTGTGATTTATAACAGAGTTATACCGCAAGGGAGATCGCGAGCTATTATTTTGCCCCTAATGGTGGTAGATGTACGATGGGCACACTGTAGACACAAGCGCTGGCTGCATCGCAGGGGTCGCTGGGGACAAGCTATGTATTCTCGGTAAATATTGATCGAGATGGTCTCTGATATTTTATCAGCTGATATTAGGTGCTTAGTTTAATCGAATTTCAGTTCTATAAGTCTACACTTACGCTCCTGTCTGTGGCATAGTGTGTTTTGAAATGATGGTTTATGTGGCTCTGCGTTAAATAAATGCGCCGGAATTGTAATTAAAGTTAACCTCGGCACAATACCACGTTGTTAAATGTAAATGTAGAGAGTAATCAAGTATTCAGACTTTCAGGTGTACTATATCCCTGTGTTTTGCCATTGATCCATAAGTAGCGTCGCTTCAGCAGCATTTGAAATGTGGCACATTTATTCCACAACTTTGAGGAATAATACCATTGTGTTATTTTTTAGAACATATGGATGTATAACGCTCATTCTTAGCTTCTCATGAATCACCGTAGAATTGTGCTTGGCCCACATATATGCAACTCGCCCGCCCGTCAAGCCAGTTCTTGCCAGCAGAGTTTTGAATTGGTCCCTCTTTTGCCTGTTTCGTAGACTGTGCCACAGCCTTCCAATTCAGTTGGTCATATTACATTGGTACATTCGCGCCAACAGACAACTCGTATCCCTACTTGAAAGCCACACAATCAGGTTTTATTGCTACGCATCTCCACGAGGCCCAGTTTGTAAAAAGCTCGAATAACTGGTGCAGAGTATTCAGACAGACATGAGAAGCACCACGAATAGGGACATATATTTCGCTACTTGTAGTTATTTTCTTTAAAAGGTTACTTCAAATTGTGGTATTGTGGTACAGTGGGTCGTAAAGAGTTTCACTGTATCTGCTTGCTACGTTGGACTTGGTTCCGTTGACTTGTGTAGGCTGACGGTCATCAAACATTGCGCCGTAAGCCACCGCAGTGGCGGCCCTTAATCTACTGAGGAATGTCTTTTCTTGGGCAGCTTGGGCTACCTGGTTCACAAATTACATATAGCTCAGAAAGGAGACAGGCGATGGCTGTACACAGCAGGATGACGTAAACATTCAGTACAACTTTATCCGGCACCGAAACACGTCCGTATCAAGCAGCATGTAGTGACGCAGCTGTCACTGCCTTGTAGTTATTGCGCGTGATTACAGAATGAGCCAATGTTCAGACACATTAAACATATTTTACCAATTTTCAATTGAATAAACAACTTGTGCCTCCTCCTCGAGTCAAGCGCCGTAAGGAAGCTCCAGCACCGGCCAATGCGACAAAGAAAATGAATAGGAAATACATTTATGAGGTTACCATCTAGAACAGCCACCGGCAACAACAACGTGCAAGTTAAATACAGGTATACTCTAAATGCCCTACTAAAATGTTCTGTATGGCCACTCCAATAATCACATATATTTCCATTAGGTTCTTACCGAGATATATGACAAGCATATGAGAAATATATGGAATCTATACGTGCCTCGAAAGGAAAGCAATGGAATCACGTTTCAGCAGATTTGTAATGCTTAACGGAGTTATCAATGATTTTGTCGAGACGTAAGCATTACCGTTAAACTCTGAAGCAGCTCTGTATATACCGTTGCTACAATCCAACGCCCGTGAATCACCGCTAGCCGCTCAGCGTCGCGCATGAGTAATCAAGGATGCCCGCTTTGCGGCAAGGCATCATCCATTGCGCCTAAAATGGCTCGCCGCCATTTCCTTGAAGGCTTTCGGACGAAACATATATAACGATGACCGCAGTGCGGATCTTACGAAACGTACCTCGAAGGTCCGAGCAAAACGGCGCGAGTGTTCGCCCTTCATGAGCGCCGTCGTTAATTACACTTCTATCCTTGGCTCGCGACAGCCGCTGCACTACGAACAACGCGAAAGGACGCGCTTAATCATTCTTTGCACTTTTCTAGTTCACTCAGAAACTTGATAAGCAACTCTGCTTGATAACGCAAAGGAGTATTCATCATCGTGGCGCAGGCTGCGAGAATCTAGATTTCGCTCAAATGGAGCGCGGCTTCGGCACGAATATCTCAAAACGTGGATTACAGATTGCGAGAGCGCTCAGTGTGGAAACAGATGGTCCCCGTGATAGACCACGTGTTATACCTGCGACTATACACTAACGATATTGACCTGCGGTGGAAATGAATGTCTTCAGCTTGGTAAACATTTCGGAAAATTCCGAAGGGAGCAAGCATATAGGGCGCTACTGGTAAATATGGAGAGATGGTGACACTGACGGTTAAGCATAACTACCGCACCTGTATTGACGAGACAGCGTGACAGACAAAATATTGCACGATTTCTTATCGCGTGAAATATTCATCGTTCCTTTTTTCAATGGTAGTTATAACGTCTACTTTTATCTCCACAGCCGTTATCATGCAGCTGCGGCATGCGGCGGTGTGCACACTTTCATAAGCCAAACAAAAAATAGTCAACCAGGCAGCATACATCGATGTCTCAATTTCTTGCTTAAGTTTTAATACACTCCCACTTGACCAAATAGGAACTGCCTTGCGTTTTCATTTTTTTAGGAAGGAAGCCAGAAATATTCCTCGTGTCGTGTTTATAGCCAGCTCCATGCATGCTGCAAGTCAGACAGTATAGTTTGTACGGCATTTGTTGTGAGAGCTCATGGCGTCATGGAGTCAGGACTCCTGCTTAGAGATGTCCGTGTACCAACATGGGCGCCGGTGATGAAGGTCAGCTGAAGATCTGTGAGCGAAATTTATTTATTTATTTATTTATTTATTTATTTATTTATTTATTTATTTATTTATTTATTTATTATTTACTTATTTATTGCTACATACTGCAGGCCATTCATGAGCTATGGCAAGAGTGGCGACAACATTACATATCAACTGCAGACAAAAAAATCAACTATTGGTAAAGCGCGAACAGATCCAGGCAGCGCATTCCAACGTTCAATTGTTAAGGGAAGTAGCTGTATTTGTACAAATCACTTCTAGATTTAAGTGGCGAAAGATTAAGATTATGATAACTGCGAGTACAGGAAGGTTGAGCAAACTGAACGTGTTGCCTTAAGCGGGTAGAGCGTGGGGAGTTCATTAAAGCGTGCAGGAATTTTAAGCTCTCGTTGCGGCGACGTGTTGCCAAAGTGGTTAATTTGAGATTCGAGAGATTCTCACCAGGTATTGAAGTTAGTGAGAAGAACGAACTTCTACAGCTTCGCTGTCTTGTATCCGTGTTCGTGCCGCATTTCGAGTTTTTATAGCTCCTTGCAATCCGCTAGCAGTCGCGGTTAGCCTGGCACACATAGCCGGCAGTTGTTCCGCTTAGGCGCCAAACGAGTTGATCAGGAATGTGTAACCAGCTGTTGGTCAACGCCGTGTGTCTCGCCCGTGCCCGTACAGGAGTGTATTGCTACGTTTCCAGGTTGCTACAATGAAATGACTTTCTAATCTGAAGGCGCGACGTTAGGATAGAGTTTGCTTCTCGATGAGCATTATCTGCGATCGAGATGTACGTGAGCTCACTCAGGGAACGCTTTCAGTCCACGCCTACGTCAGATCCATACGGCTGTGGCTGGCAGAGAGAGACCGCAGTGTCTTCGTCATTGTAATTCAGGCAAGCGGCTCCTCGCGACTCTGGAAAGACACGGCGGCCGCCGTCTAACCCCTGGGAATGCCCACGCACTCCACTGCATCGATAAGAAACTCCGTGTGGGTGGGTAAGGCCATGCGATGATCCCGACCGTGTGCCAACGGGGCCTCAAAAGGAGCCATCGCGAAGCAAGACAGAGCGGCTGTTACTTATGCGCATGGAGCGAAAAAGAGCTTGGGGTCCAGTATTGGATGTATACTATAGTTAAATGTTCAAATATCGGTTCGCTTATATGATTCCGTCGCGGCTATGGAAAGGGTGTGTCGACACACTTTCTCTCCATATACACCTACAGAGTCCCCAAATTAATTTAATCGGGCTCGATTCCAGACACGGCAGTCGCATTATGGGTAAAGGCGAAGATGCTATAGAGTCCTTTGCGCCATGCGCATTCAGTGTAAGACCCCACGCTAACAAAAATTTAGCATATCAACATCAACTTAGGTTATCATCGGCCGTACACCAGGAGTATTCAACGACACGCTAATTAAAAAAAAAAGAGAGATATGGGACAAAGCGATCTCGCCATTTACCTAAAGTTGAGGTAGAACACTGTACTCTCGGCTAACAGCGAACAAGCGTGTTTTCCGCAATCCCGTTCAGTCGTTCTGACAATGCATATATATGGTCACGTACTATATAGATTGATGTCTCGAAATATTTCGTTCACCCCGGCTTTCTCACGTGAGTACCTTTGGTATTACGCCGCAGTGCGTTGTTTTAGCCGTTGTGGACAAAAGGCTAAACAGCAGAAACAATCATCTTTGACACAAACACTCCCAGAAGAACACGGGCTCCGAGTTAATAACGATGCCAGGTCCTTGCGATCCACTGTTGTCCGTATAACGGGCCAAAGCAGCACTCAGCATGCTGCATTTACATGGTTGAAGCGAAAGCCGACGGTGCCGCGGTAATGATCGCAACAGCTCATTTTCGTAGCAGTTGCGTCAAGAAATGTGCTCGGTGACGAAAGTATAGAATACACGCAGGCACAGCAGAAACACCGCAGTGTTTCAATGCAATTACAACGTTGTACGCACGCAAATACAGCACCATGTATAGACGAACAAACTCGCACTATATTGAGCAGCTGTTCCCGTTACATCGTCGTTGGCGTAGCAACCGCAATTGTTATTTTTGCTATTTCCTTTGCATGTCCATACCCCACGCACATAGTTCAGGCTGTACTTTAACGTCGTGTCCCCCT
The DNA here is from genome assembly GCA_013339685.2 of Hyalomma asiaticum. Lineage (NCBI taxonomy): Eukaryota > Metazoa > Arthropoda > Arachnida > Ixodida > Ixodidae > Hyalomma > Hyalomma asiaticum. The sequence goes on from CM023486.1 coordinate 99,898,344, forward strand.
ACATCGTTCCACACTTATCAGCGCCTCTTCGTCGCAGACTTTCGCGTGCTTTAATCGCCGCGGAAGGACTTGCCTTCGTATACAAAGCCTTGCTATTCAACATTGTTGTTGCGCCATGAATATCCAAGCGCACGGGGTGTTAGGTTTCTTAGAAGTGCCACATCTCTGCTCCCTCTGCTCAGAGCTGCAGCGCTAATCACCGCAATCAGTGGCGTGGCAAGGTGGACCATCCGCGCAGCTCTGACCCCGTTTCGCTCGAAGCAAAAGGATCAACCTTCTGCCGCCGTTCGCTTCGTGCTTGCCACCTCTCCTCTCGCCTCGGATGCTGCTGCTGCGGCTGAACAGGTGCCAAAAGCCGAACGGCGACAACGAGTCTGGGTCGACCGCTTTGAATTCAGCTGAGGGCGTCCGCACCGGCCTCCGCGTAATAGGCGGCACGCTGTTTTGTTGTCCTTGTCCGAAAGCGCGCGCTCGCTGCCAGGCCTTTCTTTGTTTTTTGTTGTGTTTTTTTTTATGTGCGACTGCGCCCTGAGACCGGTGACATTGGCAAAAGCGCCGCAGGTGCGCGCGTGGCCGTGCATTGGTAATAGAGCGAACACCTCCGCAAGTGCGAAGCTTCTTTCTTCTTTTTCTTTGTCTCTTTCTGTTGTCGTTGTTTTGAGTATGTGTGAGAGTGTTACCTTTTTGAGGTGACGGCCAAGAGAGATTTGTCTCTCGCGCGTTTTCGTTGTGGCCGAGGGATCCTTGCTGCTTTACAGGGGTTTATCTAGCAAGTGTTGCACAGGCGTGCGCGAGCGGTGTGCGTTGTCGTCCCCGGCAGGGCTGTAGATAAGTGAGCCAGCGGATGTTTTGTTTGGCTCCGGTGTACGAGAAATGCGTGTCCCGCAGTGTCATTCGAGGACATATACCTAGCTGCAGTGAAACAAGCTCGCCTTTCTGCGTTTATTTCCTGTTCTCTCTCTCTGTCCGCCTCCCTGTCTCTCTACATTTTCGCCATTTTTTGGCGCCATTCTGCCACAACAGCCGCGGTTGACAGGGCAGGGCTGCACTAATGCGCCAAGGGAAAACAGGAGATCAAAGAGGCCTATCTAGGACTGCTAACAATTTTGTTCGCTACGTCGCATTCATTAAGAGGTCGTAAAGAACAGGAAACTAGCCTTTTTTTTTTAATAAAACAGCAGGCACACAGCTACCGTTCCCAAGAAATTTATTCAACGCCTCGTTATGTCACACTATCTATCTATCTATCTATCTATCTATCTATCTATCTATCTATCTATCTATCTATCTATCTATCTATCTATCTATCTATCTATCTATCTATCTGTATGTCTGTCTGTCTGTCTGTCTGTCTCCCCCCCTTTCCTATCTTTTTACACAATATCCACCATCATTTTGGGACTTCCACAAACAGAAAACACGCTTTGTTCCCAAGCGACTAGTACATGGACGCTGCACATAAAAACAGCCCATAGCAAATGCACGCTTTTATCTAGCAAAACAAGTGCAATCATAAACGAAGTAAACTTTCCGCCATCGAGGTACAAGCGATGTCTCAAGACGCAAACGTCAGCGTATTTGCTTCCCTCGCAGCGCACGCGTAATGGGATACACGGAATACACTTTGGTTGGGCTTCTCCAATTACAGTGGCTTCGCAACAATGGAATGGATTACGAAGACTTCTTGTTGCGGGCGGAGGCGCTGTTCGGGCGTAACAGAAGTCGACGCCCTTCGTCTAGGGCATGCTCGTGCGAATTGCACAACTGCTCAACCGAGTGCCCTCAGATCGCCCAGTGCATGCATCTTCATTGTGTATCTACAATGTAGGACAAAGCTGTTACATTCTGCACTGCCTGGATCTCTTGAATCACGCAGTGCCGAGGGTTCTGCGTGATTCGTGACAGCAATCGTCGATGTATACTGTTACTGAGGCGGATTGTCTCCGATTGTCAAGGCTCGTTACGGTAGAGCGCGGCTCCCAGAACCTGCTCGCTTGTTCTGGTATATAACTACTACTGCTACGTTATAGTTAGAGCACACGCGAAATGTACATTTGTTTGAGCACGCGGTGGTCGCGTCACGCAACGATGTTTATCTTTCTCGAAATGCATGGTTACAATGAACTATACGCCCCGTTGGTTTGGTTGCTGCGTCTTACATCGCCTCTCCTCCCTCTCTCTTTCTTTGTTGTTTTCTTTTTTAATAGTTAGTCGAGAAATTAACTAGGTGGAACGTTCTCATGGACGACAATGGCACAGAACACAATGACCTAGGCGTAAAAAATATATATTTCTTAAGATATTGTTATGGGGAGTATTTATTGTGCGAGGGACAGCCTACAGTTGTCCAGGCAAAACTACGCAGAGCGTACGGGCAATATTATCCAGCAAATTCGAACCTGTTCAAAGAGCGTCGCAGGGCTCCTTTAACGTTAAGAGGAGGAAGTTTTCAGCAGTTCGGCGCAAATCTCAAACGGGGCAGCAAGAGTTCTGTATAGCGGAAATTATACTGCAACCCGTCAATCTTCAGTCGCTGCCCTCCATCTTCCCTCGGCGTAAAGCTCTTTCTCTGGCCAGATCCTGACGCTCAGTCGAATGGACATCTTAAACACTGGCTAACCAGGACTTTAACAATGCTTTAATGCTTTGATGCTTTGAGCATTCAACAATGCTTTAATGCTTCAATGCTTTGAGGTAAGCTTACTGCTGTTCAGTACTGTTCACTGCTCGCCGTTGGCGCAGCCCAGATTAATAGCACTCACTACGCCATTTGCGGTCCAGTGACAAGAAAATGACCGGAGAGACCAACGGTTATGCCTCGCTGCATGCCTGCATTTCCTCTTCACATGGGAATAATATAATGATGATTAATGCATCTCCTTCGACAGGCCTCGCCTACTCAGCTAAGTGTGGATGGCAGAATTACTATACGCCCTAGACGTGTGTCCTTGGAAACACCTCCGCTGAAGCGCTTCCCTGTGTTTTATTTTTCCCTGTGGTTTGTTTTATTTCTTTCTTTCTTTTTTATACCGATGATGAGCTACCTACCTTTCAGTGCGATCAATACGGCAGCAAGACGCATAGGACGTTTTTTGGCGGCGCTGTTTTTCGCCTGCTTCACTCGTAATAGTCGCAGCTCCCATCTGTTAATTAGGTTAACCAGTCCTCTCTCTCTCTGCTGTCGTGGGCTGAGTTGAGCTACTGGATAATTATGATAACTGGGGCGGCGATATAACGATAATCAATTGATGTGAAGAGGTTCCAATCAACTGAGCGCTCCACCTTACGCGTTGCAGTCACTTATACACTACCCTACATTCATTCAAAACATTAAAGTATAGCATCAACGACTATAAACATAGAATGTTTCCAGAATACTTCAAAATACTTTGGCACCGCAGGTACAGGCCCTAAAATCATTATTATTGTCACATGATTTGGTACCACCAGGGAGCATGGCAACGCTTTACGATGTGGCCGAATCAAAGCGCTCGGAAGTGCCCGTGTGTGTGGTAACCGGAACACGCTAAAGTGTTGCTGATACTTCTTTTAATTGGCTTGTGGGCGGTTCCGTTGAGTCACTGTTCTAAACGTCCACAATGGCCGCTACCACGAATGTCCCTATTTTCACTGAGTAAAATATTTCATATCCTATATTGAACTGCCAGCGCTAAAGAGGAAATATATGGAAAGAGATATGAGGTAAATGGCGTGCTCTCCCTGAACAAGAACTGCTACAGGGTGAATTTAACTGTACGTTCTGTGCTCGCTCACAAACAGCATGCATTATCAAGCAATCAGAAAAATCTGAACTTTCAAGCTGCTAAATTGTAACAAACTGTAATTACAGCATTTTCTTTTATTCTGCTCAAAACTATGCAGTATGCATAGACCGCGACGTGAGGCCGTCTCACTCTGTGGTCGCTGTAGATACAAGTTCCAGCTAAATATAATTGTGACAAGTAATGGTAATGGTAACAAATTCATTTAAACGCGTACCAGCTGAATTCAAGATACAATGTGGCCCAGACACCTATGTAGTTTAAATCCACTGCAGACGTGATTACAACAAAAAAAAAAAAGAAGGGACTCTAGTGAAGCAATCCCCAGTAACCTGCTATAAATACGTGCTGTTATTCACTTTCTAAAAGGATTACCACGTACTCGCTCATACACTCCTTCTGTACTAGTTAACGTCAGTGTGTGCCTTGTTTTGCACCAGCACAGCTATAAGAAAACAAGTCACATGGTACCAAGCTTTGCTCAACACGTACCATATATAGTGCGGTTTCCAATGAGCGGCCTGTTTTTTCAGCGGTCGTTTCATGGCCACACGCGTTTCCTGCCTCAAGTTTGAATTCCTGGAGCGTCCGAGAACTCGCAAATTATGACCCCAACGGCGATGCAAGCTTCCTGTCGCCGACAATGAACTCACGCACAGTGAAATGCACGAAAGAGAGAGAGAGAGAGAGCGTATTCAGAAGAACGCTCTGATTTTGTCGTCGAGATTTCAGACACGACCGCAAGCGCGACCCCCGCAGAGACGCCGTAAAAGTGGCTGATAAAAGGAACAAAAAGATAATTGCGAAACATTTGTGACGGTTCTCTTTGTGCTCCCTTGACTCGCTTGACAGCTTCGCATATGACGCTCTTTTGTCCGGCCGTCTCCTCCCTTCCGGGAAGTCAGTAATGAAGGACCGCCCGCACGGATGGTGGCATAGCCTCTTTGGAAGCGCGCCAGCGCGTCACGTCTAGGTCGACGATTCGGTGCCACAGAACGTGGTACACCGCGGTACACCACTCTGTATGCGAGAGCAGGAGCAGCGGCGCTGTCTAGAAAACACATTTACAATTATAAAATTTTGCGACCCAAAGCCACGGTCTTAAATGTGAGGTACCTACCTCGCAGTTAAAACCCCAAGGTAATGTTTACTGGCGCAGATGGTTTTCGATAACTCGACGTGTATTCCGCACTCGTCAAATTGCAAGTATCGCAGACGAGACAGAAATCGCAGCTTCGTATATTCAGCAGCGGCACACTATAACGACGGCGGCTTAAGAAAAAAAGCATGGTTTTGAGATTCCGGCGCAAGTTCTTCATATATATATATATATATATATATATATATATATATATATATATATATATATATATATATATATATATATATATATATATATATATATATGACCTTTTTCAAGACATGTCTTGAAAAAGGTCGGGCTCCGACCGAAACGTTGACTTAATAAACCGTCGTTCTCTAAGAGGCGCATCGTCAATTCTTTTATATATATATATATATATATATATATATATATATATATATATATATATATATATATATATATATATATATATATATATATATATATATATATATATATATATATATATATACGCAGAGCGTTGGTGAAACTAAGCTAAATGCGTCAAATTGCGCCTACTTTCATGCAGCGTACCAAGTAACACGATATTTACACATCCCACAGTTTGCAACCTTGATCCTCCCGGCAGCGGGGGCTGCATTTCGATGGAGGGGAAATGTTGAGGCCCGTGTACTGTGCGAAGTCAGTGAACGTTAAAGAGCTGCAGGTGGTCGAAATTTATGAGGCCTTCCACTACGGCGTCTGTCATAATCAATTCGTGGTTTTGGGAAACAAAACCTCATAAATCATTCAATCAACCTTGATCTCATGATTTCAATGCGAATACCTGTTGTGCTAAAGACACTCGCAAACTACGCCGAAATCCAAGCTTCGTGCAGTATATGCGACTGCGCACTGTGCGGCGTCGACTCAGCAATGGCGCGAGAAATAATCGACGCATTACTCTCGTGCAATAAGGAATCGTTATCATTAATGTCAGCAGGAGAAGGGCGAAGAGTGAAGTGCCATGTCCACATACGCAAGTGAGCTCGTTCACATTATTGCTATGGCCTGCCATAATATATGAAGGAATCAAAGCACGGGATGCATTTTCAATGGATGCGAGAGGACTGGAGGCCTGTGTACAGTGCGTCAGTTAAGAATACCAGGTTGCCGACACTTGCGGAGCCCTCCAGTTCGGCTGTGCCTCGTGATTATGTCGTGTGTCTGGCAAGTTAAACACCAGCAATTATTATTGTATAAGGAATACTACAAAGCGTGGATGAATACTTCATGAGCGCTCCGCGTATCTTTTTCTTATCGTTCCATTTGTATAGCAGGTTAACTTTACGTCTGAAAAAAAGAAAGAGAGAAGGAAAGAAATATCGCGCAGAGACTGAGTCCCGTTGTGGACAGAGTCACATTGTGGACTCTTACACAGTTCTCAAGCCTGCCACCATACACGACGACCCGCAATACGTAAGACAAGGTATTCCGCTCGGACGTAATTAAGTGCAAGGGCAGGCGCACTCGCCTAGGCTTAACAAAAGCGAAGGAAGACATTAAGATGCCGAGAACACAAAACGGTAGGCAAACCACGTTGCTCCTTATCGTGTACGGCAAAAGAATGCCCGCAGGAAGCACCATTCGCCCACACAAGGGGTTCACGCAAATACGGACCTTATCTCTGATGACACGGTTCGCTGGTCGCGTTGTGTCGCGACTCATTCAGTGCGCGTCCGTTGCTTTGATGGCACAGCGCGGGAAATTAGTGCGCACAAGAACGACGACCCTCCATCACCGAAAGCCGAGACGCGACGCACACCTATAATGCATGCGGCACATTGTACGTAAGTAGGAATAAACAAAAAATAAATAGGAAGCAAGCCTGAACAAACGAATGTCCAGATTAGTCCAGATTCGGGGCCGTCCTGCGCACTTTTGAGCGCCACGTGCCTTAAAGTGAAGAGGCGTACTGACGTACACGCTTACGAGAAAAGGCATCCAGGTGCACCAGAGCGGGCGACGCTCTCGTTCACCACTGGCCGCTACGCGGCCAATTCCTCGGCCGTGGCGCAGCTAAGCCTACCCCAGCCCCTGACGCTATACACAGTTCGTTCGCACCCAGCGTTGGCCAGCCGGGCGGCCCAGCCAGTCAGTCGGGCAGAGCTGTTCACAGGATGTTTGTCCTGCTGTATACAGAGCCCGCAGAAGCGCGCGAAAGCTTTCCGTGAAAAGGAATTCCTCCATTGCGCGATCTTTAAAAACACATTAACCCGCCCTAAAGAAAACTGTGTTGCGCTGGGAACAATGAAGCCCACGTGTGGCGCCTAGTGGCATCGTGTTGAGCTTGCCTACGGTGAATGACTCTGAGACGCCGTCGCGGCTGACGAACTTCCCGCTCGGGTATACGGCGAGTCCGTGTGTTTGCGCTGTGACCGGCTGTGTGACCAGCTGCCTTAATGGCCTTGGCGACACGTGTCCGCTATAGCTTTGTGATGAAACGGCTCTGGCGCGTTCGGGGTGACTTCTTATTTGCGACATCCACCCACCTCTCTCTCTCTCTCTTGCGAGTCCACGACCTCTGCGTAAACAAGAGGCACCTTTCCTGATAACTAGTTCTGGCTCTGGGCGCTGTGAAGCCAGTAATGCACGAAACAGGACTTCACTATCAGTTTGCATGCGAGCGGCGTATTTCACTTGCGGCGCTCCGGGTAGAAGGTAGTCGAACTTGAGCGGGCACGCGTTCCTGTGGTGCTGTTTACCTTCTGACTGCCCTGCGTGTTTTTATTAACCTGTCTCTACGCTGAATCTAAAGACTGGCTAGTGGGTGTGATGCAGGAAAACTTTTTTTCACGTGTAACACGAGTGTTGAAAGCAGGCGGTACAAGCCCCTTTCTCGTCTGCTTTCTTGTGTCGTGTTATTTACACTAAGCAAATTCAAGCAGAACGAAGTCGTGTTTTAATGTTAATCACCAAACACGAGCACACATGCACGGCCAGCGCTGAGCAATCAAGTGCAGTTTATTATTCTTTTAAACACGTTTTATAACTTAATTTGTCGACAGCAATAAAAAGCACTTATAAAGGGAAACAAATGTACCTTTCACATATGAGCTTACTATAATCGTTCTCTTGTACAAGAAAGGATTTACACTTTCGCATATAAACGTTTTAACGTGCCTCTCATAGTAATTAAATTCTAAGACTCGTCTACAGCTTTGGCTCCAGAAGAGTTTACATTTTATATTTTATCTGCCCGACTTGTTTGTTTGCTTGTTTGTCTCGTTTGTTACATCAGGTACAAGTTACGCGTACAATAAGCCTTCCCCTTACGGAAGGACTAGCGTTGCTGAAGTGGCGCTGGCCCGTTGCCAGCACGCATAACTTTACTTCTTTTGTTCGTTTTTTATACCGAATGCGCTGTATTCGACGCACTACAGTGACTACACATAATCAATATTTGCAGCTGTGATGATACCTAGCATACCCCAGCGCCAAATGTTTTGTAAAGGGTGTACAGCGCGTTGTACTTGAGCATACCTGCATTTACACATACACTATCGTATGCGTGCTCAAGGGTCAACACATTTTCTTTCTGTTTACACAATCTTCCGATGGCACGCTTGTGGCTGTTGGCGGGGCTCATATTTTTATTCGAGGTTATAATCGATTGTTGCGTGCTTACAGTTATGTGCAGACAACGTTCATGCCAGCAATGCAATGTACACAACGTTGTCCTTCCTCTGTCATCGAAGTGATTGAGTGTAACGTATTGCTGCCACGGTGCGTCGAACGAGTCGTCATTATTTACGGTCAAATGCGTTCCGGCTTCCTGGAGACACTCTAACTCGCCAAATGCTGGCCAGGCATACTTTACAGAGAAAGTACAAGGACGGTAGATGAAAGGCATAGAAGGTGGACACGACTGCGTAAGGTTTCCGCCCTGCACTGTAGAAGGGAAAAGGGCAGTAAGTGTTCGAAAATAGACGAGAAATTTCAACGTCGATGCTGTCGACGTTGAATAAACAGTTCAGTGCAAATGCCTTACTCACTGGCCGTCTGTGACACCGCCCTTGTTTCAGAGGGACAGAGCTATATACCGTGTCTGAATGAATGCAACTCGAGTATTCGTACAGTTTACTATCGTAGCAAAATATTTTACAATATCGCCGAACGAATGTGGTGGCGTAGACGAGCGGGGCATCAATGGCAATTCATTTTGGCGTCTTACTGTTATACGGTAACCTACTAATTTCTGTTTTTGTAGAGCAATAATATGCAAATCTCTACGATTCTCCTTTGTATACGCCTATATAAGGCCTAAGCCTAAACTCATAATACTTGCTCATCAAGAAAATAGGGGGTATGCATTGACATCCCTGACGCCGCCCTTTTGTTGCGCAGCGAGCACAGTGAAACGCTGCGCTTTATCTCGATCTGCTTATCTCCACAAGCACAATGGAAGCTGCGAACCGTACAACAAAATGGCACACGCTGACGTCACGTGAATACTGCCTATAGACATCTTAGATCTGTTAGGAAATTGCACCCACTGCACAATTTATTCCCATAGCCATTTACCTACAGTTCTTCCCACTCTTTCCATAGAACTATCGTTAGGTCCATGGCGCTGTGCATCTCAGCTACGCCAAGCAACAAAGGCGTTGCTGCATTTTCTTAATGCTACTGGACTAATTAACCGTCTTTGAAAATGGACAAAGAACTTCCATAACGTCAGCGTCACTGCAGCATTCTTTATTAGTTTTCTTTTTTCTTTTTGCTCTCTCTATCTTCCAGAACTCCCCCCACCCCTTCCCCAGTGCAGGGTAGCCTACCGGGCTCAGCCCTGGCTAACCTCCCTGCCTTTCCTATTCTTTTATCCTCCTCCTCCTCCTCCTCCATAGAACAATCACTGCCTGCAACGATAGGTGAAGTGACATGTACTACATGTTGGCCTCCGTAGTAATTTTCTCCGACTGTGCTTGCCAGGCTTGCATGAGTAACTGGCGGGCCGCGCAGATGCGAAGTCCGAAAGCAATGTTAACAGATGAAAAAGTGTACCGACGTAATTTCTCTCAGATATTTGAAACATATTGCTCATAACGAACACTCTTTGCATTCCGGTTTCTTGAATATTTGAGGAAACCGTAACCTTACTTTATTTTTTCCAGGATGTCGCCCGGACATGGGAAACTTCAACAAAGTTCTTTCTTCGCTGGGGCCCTTTGGCAAAACCTGAAATGTCATGTCTCCTGTTCACAGATTCATAAATTACAGCCACCGCTAACGCTCCTTACAAAGCGTTGGAAGGAGAACTTGCTTGCAACATGAGCCAGCGAGGGAGGACAGTACTTCTTACCTAACACGAGCACACATCCCTTCAAACAACGAGCCTCAACTACCTCGCTCTTTGTTTTTCCGGGTTGCCCAATTGTGTCTCGCGCTTTTCGACACCCACCTGGCCCACATCTCGTCGAGCTAGCGGCATCTTTTCCGCACCACCTTTCGCTGCGGCTCCGCGCTCCGCAGCTTCCATGCACCAGCTGTTCGTAAAGCTTGCTTCTTGGCAATGCTCTAGAGCGACGTGGCGTAACCAGCTTCTCGGTAGCGAGGTGCGGTTTTTTTTCTACGGGCAATCCATCAACGACTGCCGCCGCTGCGTGCGGCGAGCTTAGAGGGACGGTAGGAACAGCCGCTCGTTTCCGCAATTCGCCTCCGCAAGCAACCGCGTCCTTTGCCTCGCGTATTTGGCAAGCGGTGCTGCTAGGTAGCCGCTGTCCCTGCTTCTATTTGTATTATTTCAGGCTAGAGCTTCGCCGAGCTAAATGCCGTGCAGGTAATCAAACAAAAACGAGAACACTTCTCGACGCCTAGAATAATGCGGCATGCCCGCAGCTGAGGAGACGCCAACAACATGAGTGTGCGTGAGTGCACGGTACTATTTTGACCGTGAAAAGAGGGATGCGCTCTTTTTTAGCGGTGCTGGCTTTCTTTTTCTTTTTTTTTTACCCGTGTTGTATTTTAGCCATCGCAGGTTTCTCTGTGCCGAGAATAGCTGATCACAGATGGCAGCGGTGCTTCGCGTCGGAAACATGGTAAGATGAATTAACGTTAACTGACACTGCGACAACATTAGAAAAGAAGTACCAGAGACAAAACCAATAAATGCAGCCGATATTGAAACTCTAGTTGCTGTGTTGCGCATGCTAATCAGAATTGCATGATAAGAATGCCTAACGAGAATTCCCCGGCCTCCGCTATTATTTCGCGTGACTCGTCACTTTCATTGAATCCACAGTTAAACAGAAGTAACCACGGAAATTTGCTAGAAGTGAGTGCAGCTTTTTCTGCGTCAAGGCTACCGTTGATCGATACAGCTAACCAGGATATAACGCATTACGGGGTAAGAAGGAGTAATAAATGATGCATTTTTCTTGTTGTAATCAGTGCGCCGCGGATATATTCTTACAATGAACTTGTGAGAGAATGAAAATATATTCACGAAGCACAAGGCTTCGTTATACTGAAGTCTTTCTTTACTTTCTGTCTGATTGTAGTTTACACTTTCTCCAGCGCGTGCGCCTCTGTCAATCACACAGTTTGATAACATTACTAAGCTGATTGTCACGTCACGTGTCACTGTCACGTGTTTGTGACTGTTCCGCTATATATGTTCACGGGTGCCTTGTGCCGAGCGACATACAACTCGAAACATGAAATACAAGCACACGTGGTAACATGATTTGATTGATTTGTGGGGTTTAACGTCCCAAAACCAGCTCTGATTTTGAGAGGCGCCGTAGTGGAGGTCCCCGGAAATTTCGACCACCTGGGCTTCTTTAACGTGCACTGACATCGCACAGCACACGGGCCTCAACATTTCGTCTCCATCGAAATGCAGCCGCCGCGGCCGGGATTCGATCCCGCGACCCTCGGATCAGCAGCCGAGTGTGGCAACATACCTAACGCGATTTCAGTCATACAATTTTGAAAGTTAAGGAAGTTCTCGTTCCTTGCTCGAAAACTGAAACAACGCGAGACTACACAGAACGAAAAGTAAGCGATGGGGAATAAGCTCTAATTATGACGTTATTATTGCCCTCTTGCTTTTCCGAAAGCCTTGCATAGTCACAAGCTGCAATTTTTAGTATGAATTACCAGCACGCCAAGCGCACGCCACACCGCATTCAACAACAGCCCTTCATTCTCTTCCGCTACCAGCGTCGAATTCTTCTCGAACTTTCTGGAACCGCTGTCTCTATCGATTCCCAACTTGGTTCGCATCTCGGCCGGTCTGTGGCGCCAGCGCAGCACAAGGGCGCTTGCAACGCGCCGAAAGAACAATATCCCCGTGGCAATATGTAGAACTTTCTCGATTCTCCACTTTACAACACCCCAAAACGCCCACTCTAATCCCCTTTATGGATAATTAGATCACAAACTGTTCCTTAAAGAATTATTTGACTCGAGGCCAATAAGAGGCTCCTAAAAATGTGTTTTAAAAGCATTAAAGAAATTTCTTGAAAGCAGTCGTATTCATCCCTTCTCATAACGCAGTTATTTTCCCCTCACTGTGCGTGTGTGGCTGACTCTTGCTTACGTTGTGTTGGCTGTGTGAAGTTGGATGGGCTTCGTTGTATGTACCATAATTTCTAACGTCCTGGTGTTTACTTGATAGTTGTTCGATAAGTTATTTTAAAAACCTGCATATTTTTCGTAACAGGGGCAGCAGGAGGACGGTGTTTTTGTTGGCATCTCCTTTTAAGCGAAGGTGGCGAGATGTAGACGCGTAGTCTAGTTACTTTTCATCTTTTTTTTTTTAAGTAAGTGCTGATTCATCTTAGCACTCCAGTACACTACTAATTCATATACTTGTTGCCCAAAGCTTGACACATGTGACGTTCTTCCAGCTTCCGATATCGCTTCTACTGCATACAATGAGTTCAACAATGAACACTGTCACCGAGGCGAAATTTCGGACGCTCCCTGTTGTTTTGTTTTCTTCTCAACAGCGTCACAACAGTCGAAGCCGTTCTTTATATTCAAATTCTCTCTCTCTCTCTCTCTCTTGCTCTTTCTCTCAGGAAATCTAACTGCCCCGCCATGGTCGTCTAGTGAATATAGCACTCGGGTGCCCATCAGAAGGTCGCGGGATCGAATCCCGGCCGCAGCGGCTGCATTTAGATGGCGGCGAATTGTTGAGGCCCATGTACTTTACGGTGTCAGCGCACATTAAAGAAACCCATTGTGGTTGAAATTTCTCATGCCCTCCACTACGGCGTCTCTCGTAACCATACTGTGGTTTTGGGACGTTAAACCCAATAAACTTATTACTGTGGGATATCTAATTGGGCAGTGCAAAATCAGTCGCAAAAATCTAATTCTTGTATTATGGGGGCATTGTTATTTCACCAGCTCCTCTCCATTTATGAGCCATTTGCCTTCGCTATATGTAGGCATAGAGCAGCCGGGTCCGCTCGTTCCGTGGTCGCGTTGCTCGGGCACTTCGCCGTGGAACAAGCACAGCAGGCTGCTATGTTTAGACGCCTGATGAAAGAACCGCGGAAAAGCGCGAATGAAGTGTTCCAGGGCGGCACTCACCGAGCGTTGCGCATAAGGGTCTCCTATCCGGGTCGCCAGCCGGACGGGAGCCTGGTTGAGCAAAAAACAACATTCTGTAAGCATAGGCGTCGCTCAGCTGCTCGTACATTCGGCGTGCCAGTGTTTCTGTACTAGATAATATTCGTACTTACGTGGCGGATGTTTTCGCCGTCGACGGAACGTACAGAAAAGTGATGGCAGCGGTTCGATCTAATACGGACCTCCGCAAATCACTCTTCTGTGAGGCGTTTAGTAATCAACAATAACGGGCATTGCTTCAGCTTCGTAGTGTGTTGCGACACTTACCGAATCACCGTTGAAAATTAGTCACTTAGGATGGCAGGCCGCTATAGATGATGATTGTGAGCTATCGTGCTGTTCGCATTCTTTGACGCAATATTAAATGGATCAGGCATGAAATGAATATTTAAAAATATAAGCGATAAGCGACAGATGCAGTTGCGAGTACTGTGAAGGTATTAGGAGGCTATCACAATATGTTAGCTGATACATGAGCTGGTTGTGGCACGTGCCTGAATACGTATGAATGTTTTTATTTTTTCTAATTTTCTGTCAGCAAGAAGAGAAAAAGTAAAGAGGAGGAAGGGAGGATTGGGGTATACATTACGCCCATAATCCTTAATACTAGGTGTATCGGGTTTAATAGCTGTCGCAACATCCTCATTTTGAAAGAGGCCAAATGAAAACGAACAACTTCGTGCGTATTCAAGTCCACCAAGCGGTTAACGTTATACGTTAGCCTTTCATGATACGGCGTCCCTCGTGACTTGTTGTGCATGCTCCGGTACGAAATCCCTGCATATGTTCTTTGCGATCAGTAATAAAGAGCACGATACCAAAAAGGCAATGACATTTTTTCGGCTAGTATTCTCGGCGCCATTGATAACCTCGTTTGATAACAACACTGAAAATACAAACTTCTATCGATATCACTCAAATTATTTTCGTACGTCACATAGCAGCCTCGTGCAGAGCGTTCATTCTTTCTTCTCTACCAATGGACGCCGTGGGAAACGAATTCAAAGGGGAAAAAAATACACGTTCAGCTGTAACGATTACGAGTGCTTCTGGGATGCCTGAATGGTCACTTTTACCGTGATAAGAGTACTGCTAACCCGGCATGATTGATGAACATGAGGCAGGTGACGAAGCCACCTTCTATTTCCCGTACAAAACCCCTGTGACACCGTGGTAACCGGAAACGTCTGTTCGGGACTACGTAGGTAACTGCCCAACGATATAGAGAAACAAACGCATTAGTCATGCTAGTATTTGAACAAAGTCGTACGCATTTGTCATGCTAAATGCGGCGTGTGCACGACTCACGACAACTAGAAACACTCGGAACGGCTGTCACTCGTGAACTGCTACTTTTAACGAGGTTGCGCTAGTCGTGAGGTACGAAAGAACAGTTGCCCTTAATAGTGTTTCGTGTGTTTATATTTGCGTCAGCTGCGACAACCGGTTCCCCTGCAACAGGTATCTCAAGCAAAAGCACATTCCAACCGACAGGTACACGTAGGCAGATTACCGCATAGAGGGCCGTAGGATGTCTGCTATTGCCACCAAAAATTGAAAAAGGAATTGGTGCGATGCCATTGCAACGACACGTTTATCTATCTATCTATCTATCTATCTATCTATCTATCTATCTATCTATCTATCTATCTATCTATCTATCTATCTATCTATCTATCTATCTATCTATCTATCTATCTATTATTATTATTATTATTATTATTTATTTATGTTTTGTTTCTCTTGCTTGCTTGTTTGCAGGGCCTGTTCACGCAGGCACTCTTCAGCAGAGCGCACAAGAAAGCTTCACTCCGCGAGCTACCCTGATTTGTAGGGCTCCCCTTGCGAGCGCCAGTAGAAGAACGAAAGAAAAGCAGTGCGTGTGCGCTCGCCGGATAAATATATCCCTCTCCATCTGGGCTTTCTTTTCTGGTTCTCATGCTTCTTCTTCCCCACTCACTGTAGAAGCCTCGCACGTCGTCTCTAGGCTCAGAGGCGTGCACTCCTGCCGGCAGGCAAAGAGCTTCTCCTCCGCCTCCCAAGTTTTCGTTGCAATGACCCCCGGGGTGGCCGAGAGCCCTCCCGGGCGAAGACGTAAACAAGTTACACTCCTTCCGTTCTCCTCTTCCTCGAAGGCAGCCTTTCCCGCAGTGCTCTGACGCATTGCACGTTCACCTGCAGCGGGCGCGTCCTCCAATCGCTCCAGCGTGCGGGCTTTGCACTCTCGAACAACGCCAACGGCGTGGTGCAGTGCAAAGCAGCGCGCAGCGATGCCTCCTAGCAGTGCAAACAGTGCAGGCGCATTCTCGCAAGAGGGAAAGAAAGTGCGATCTGCCTTTGTTTGGCGCAACGCAAACCTCAATGCATTGATGAGGGCGGCAATGTGGGCTTGTTGGTAGAGCATCTTGAGTTTGATGGTAGCTCGCGCAGAACACGGACAAAAGGAAGGTGGTGTGTCAGGTGTGCCTTCCTTTTTGTCGGTATTCTGCGTGCGCTACCATCAAACTCAAGATCTCAATGCATTGGTAGTGTGCGTGAGTTGGAACGTTATTTTTGTCGTTTTCGTACTTCAACCCCATATGCAACAAAGTATTATAGTACAGTGAAGTGTCTTCATTAGAAGTATTCGGGACTTGCAACATACTTCGGTGTACAGGTCACTTCGTCGCAAACGGTTCCGCAAGGTAAATGTCGCAATGGCAAGACCGATAACGATTACCTCGTTATACAGGTCATTTCTTTGTAAAAGCCTTTGTTGTGAATGTGCTCGACTATATTCGCATCTTTTCCACTTAATGTCCACGAAAATCATTTTTTTTCAAGTAATACTTTTGTTTCAAGTAATACTTCCGCCGACGCGGAAGCGTAATTAGATTGCCGAAAGCATATGTTTACAGTCTCTCCTGTTCATTTTGCAAGTAAAACCTATTTAAACGAACTTTCACTAGCATACGAAAATATCATGGGAAATATTTTGGCATTATTACATTGCTCCTAAAGCGATAAAGGAATCACTAAAGTTTACCTCAATTTTGTTAATGCAAAGGTCAGCTGCAGTACGGAATCACAGACCCCCCCCCCCCTCATTCATTCATTCATTCATTCATTCATTCATTCATTCATTCATTCATTCATTCATTCATTCATTGAGTGCAACGTCCAGATGTAGTAGAGCAGCTTCAAGAAGCACATAACTGCAGGGGATTGCTCGTGAGAAATTGCAGCTTACTGACGTGCAGTTAAATACAAGTATATGAGTGCTGGCATATCTTCCTTACTGAAATGCAAGAACACCAGAGAACGTACATTTATAGGCCTGTTAGGGAACTCTGGGTGATCAACATTAATATGCAATCACCGCGATCAGTCATTGAAACCGCTGCCTCGTGCTCTGCTTATGCGCTATTTCATATTCTGTACTAAAAGACAGGTAGAAAGGCTTTACTCCGCTGCGGCTCAAGCTCGCAATGCAGTCACATGGATTATCTGTTCCTGATGCTCTCTCAGTGTTTTCTCCGTGGACTCGATTACCAACACCTTCGCTGCGTGTAATGCAAGACTTAGTACTTACGGCACATATTCTTGTTATGTCGTCCCTTCTTACTTCTACACTTCCGGCTTCCACTTTTCTTTTTATTTCTTACCCGTTATGTAAAGGTAGATAGACCCCTTTGCCCGATCGGTAACAATGGGCATCCATATATATCCTTTGTTGTTATTTGTATGTTTCCGCACGAATATATATATATATATATATATATATATATATATATATATATATATATATATATATATATATATATATATGCGTTGCTGTAATGTTAACTTCATATTTCCAATAATTCATATCGTACGTGATTTGTGTCTCACTGCTGATGAATGAACGCGACCTACCGAACCCCCTCTCGTATCGAGCTACGAATCTAGCCATCCGAGGAAAGGGTACGTGTCACGTCAAGATTACATTTGTCCTTATCTTGTTCAAGCAACCGCTTCTTTTGTAGCCCGCTGAAAAGTGACATCGTTTCAGGCGCTTTCTGTTCGTTCCCTGATTCCTTCTCTTTAAAGTGTCGAGTGAGACAAAGCAGGCCTCACTTTCTCTGTTCATTCACGACGTCAATGAAGTCGGTTCGAGGCTGTTAGAACCGCGTTACGGCTCGACAGTCTCCTTCGCACGTGCCGGGAGTTTCGCTCGTTACCAGCACGCCACCGTCCTCCGGGAGCTTATTTGCTTCGCGATGCAAAAGCAAAGCAAGCCTAAGACACTGTGACGTCATAGATGTCCCGCCTCCTCTGCATCGTTACATATACAAGTCGCTCGTTTACCGGGCGTGCGTGCCGCTCTACTCGTGTCTATCTACAGTGACTGCTGCAAATGATCGATGCTTGTTCCGTGCAGCTGCGCACTTGAGGGTTGTCACTTACAGTCTCCTCGCAGTGCGTCGCACTCCGGAGTATTTGCCACGTGCGGAGAGAGCTGGAACGCAAACATGCTTACGATGTCACGGCTTGAGACACGGCTTCGGGGTCACGTAGGCGCGGCTTCCTGCACTGCGCACTTGCAAAAACTGTTTTCGTACTGAGATCAGACGGCGATTTAAATGAGGAAGAAGAAGTCGAAATGAATAGCAGTGAAGCAGACTAGTTGGCCGTCCTGGCGTGTGCATGGCCAAAGTTGGACAAAGTTTCAATGCATTGTCAGCTCTTTGTTTTAAAGCCCTTCTGTAAAGAAGTGTAATATGTCTCCAAGTGGATTACCAGCATCGTTCCTTACGGTCGGCTTCTGCAGCTGTTTCCGGCAATAGTACAAGTTACGAACTTGTCTCGTGATTACGCATCCTTCCCCAGTGCAGGATAGGCAACCGAGTTCAGTTTGGTTAACCTGTCCGCCTTCCCCTTATGTCTCTCTGTCCAGCACAGCACCGCAATCAAACGATTGATTTGTAGGGTTTTAACGTCCCAAAACCAGCTCTGATTATGAGGGACGCCGTAGTGGATGGCTAAGGAAATTTCGACCACCTGAGATTCTTTAACGTGCACTGACATCGCACAGCGCACGTGCCTCAACATTTCGCCTCCATCGAAATGCAGCCGCCGCGGCCGGGATTCGATCCCACCACATTCGGATCAGCAGCCGAGTGCCATAACCGCTGGACCAGCGTAGCGGGGCACACCGCAATCAAAAATCCATTTCCCAAGTAATAAATGCTAAAACTACCGCATGCCACCGTATTAATTTTGACCGCCTCAAATTATGAAATGTGCACTTGTACGGTATGCGAGCGTCCCTGCGTGTCGGTTCCGTCGCAATGCATGGCCGCTGCAGCCTGAATCGATCTCGCGTCTTCGTGCTGAAAAGTGCAAAGCCATACCCAATAAGCTACACAGCAGAACATAAACACGTGTACCTATTATTATTAAGTTAAAGAATCATAAACAAGGCACCTGCAAGCTTCGCCACTTTGTTGCAAGAATGCTCAGTTGACAATGATAAACATGTATATAGTTTCCGTGCTTCTGAGCCTCATTGTCTTTTATTTGTATCCGCGTTTAAATGGGGCCACGACATACAGTTAACCTACGAGTTCGTTTAATTGGGTGTTGTTGCAACCTACTTCAGACTGGTATTCTGGCTAACTCTCGGACGTATTTTCTCTTTTTTTTTTTTTTTTTGTCATTGGGGTTTCTACGTCTGCGTTATTTTGTTACCTATGTACCTCAATCCCACTTTTATCGCTCTCTTACCCCCATAATTTTCGATCACCTTATCTCGAGCGCTAAACACTCGATACTTGGATGCGCTTTGCACTCCAGTAGGTGCCCTCTGGCATCACCATTTCTCGCAAGTGCCGGGGTGCATGTCATAGCTTGGGCTCGATGATTTCAGGAAACAAATTGTCCAGTTATGCGCTGTAAGTAAACGACATTAACTAGGTGACTGTTCGCATGCGATCGAACTAAAAATGATAGGCTCGCAACATTAAGAGGCATGAAGACAGTATAGTGGCACAGAGATCAAATGGATGGCCCATATTCCAGAAAAAAAAAAAAGATGGAGTTTGTCATACTGCCTTATGCGTAGGAGATACACAAGCAGTGGTCATTTCGAGTGATCGAAAGGGTTCCAAGGATTACGAAGCACAGCCATGGACGGCAAAATGTTGGGTGAACTGATAAATTGTTGAAATTTGGAGGCATAAAATGGAATCAGATCAAGCAGAATAGGGTCACTCGGAGATCATTCCGAGAGGCCCCCATCCTGCAGTGGACAAGATGTTGGTGATGATAATGATGAGGTATTATTAACAATTTGATGTTGGTGATGATAATGATGAGGTATTATTAACAATTCTGGAGGGTATTGTATCGGTATGTATTCCTTGGCCCACTTACGCGAAGAATAACTGAGATAAGGACGAGGACAGAGAGATAAGAGTTTTTCTGCCCAGAGTCCCTGCCGCATTTTCTTCGTGCTTTATAACGGAAGCCGGTAGAAAGCAAGGCGCGAAACCCGTGAAAGCGAAAATTGCGGCCGTTTGGTAGAAGACTAAGTAGTGCCTTAAGATGATCAACTACCAAGACAGAAAAGTGGACTAGCTCAATGTATACTCACTCCTGTTTAAATAGGTATGTAATTTTATCGTTGGAGCTTCGGCCACAGTCAAGTGACACTCTCCTCTTTTCCGGACAGAATTAAAAGAGAAACGAACTATCACTGTGTTCATAACTCGGGCGGACTCAGTAATTTGATGACGACTGCCTCAGTAGCTGGTGTTTAGTGCCTTATCTTCGTTCACTTCAGCGCTTGTTCGGCGTTCCACTTTCACAGATCTTTTACAAACACCCCAATTTCCTCGCTTCGCAAATAACAGTCTACTTCCACCTCCTCCACTTCCTCCCCTCTAGTTTGCCACAAGACCCGAGTTCCTCTTCGCGCTTAACCTCGTTCGGTCAGGTGCGTGCGTGTTCTAAATATTCGCGACCCTAATGCAAGAAACTGGCCGTCCACAGGCAATTCCGACTCGCATCTCATTTTCTATTCCTAACTCCGTCTCCCTCCAACCACGGATAGTCGGCGGGTAGTATCGCTGCGTGTTTTGTTTCTCCGGCCGACTACACAAACACTAACTCTTAACCAAGACGGCAGAACCTCATTTCCTTTCAACTAGGCCACTTCCACAGGTCCACCCCCCCTCCCCCATTCTCTCTCTCCTTTTGTGTACATCCTTGCTTCGTGCAACTCAACCCGTCCTTTCCTTCGGCATTACTGCTATTAAAGTGCGCATTGTTAAAGACGCCACGGCCCGGCTTAACGGCCGCTGCTTTGGACCAAGCGTCAGTGGCGACTGACTGATGGGCCCGCTTGCATCGTCGTCGCCTGGTGTCACGTGGAGGGCTTCCGCGCTTATTGTCTCGCCTGCCGGACCGCTCGTCATCTACAGAGCGCGGCAGTGCCCGCGGCCGTAAAGCTTGGCCCCCATTTCGGAGCCCCTTGACGGCGGCGGCTCGATTTGGACCCCCTATAAATACTGGTTATTTATAGGCCCCCGCTACATAAAGAGAGTCGTCACACCCTTTCCTGCAAGGCGCGCACGCCGCACCTCCGTCGTATAGTGTGGCGCCTTTTCCTCTTACTTGCCTTGCTTTTTTTTTTTTTTAAGCTCTTCGCGCACAACGCACCACTGCGGGGGTCGGGCCCGATGTCTCTGTAGGCCAGTAATTTACTGCCGGCTTTATTAAATCTGAGCGCTAGCTCCCCGGCCGAACTCGTATACACCCGTGTGCGTATATTATACGTTGATGGAATATAGGGCCGATCGCAGCGTTTCTTGCAGCGCGGGGTCAATATTTCCATTTTGAATACAACGGCGCTCTAAACGCTCTCTCGACTGCTGACGCGACGCGCTTTCCGATTGGGTGCCCGAGTGTCGGCGTCACCCGAGGTGACCTAGTTACTTGCGAAGTAGCGGAGGGTACCAGCTTTTCTTTTGTGCGCCGAAAATGTCTTGATGGATGAAGAGAGGTTGTCGCAGAGCGAAGTGACCCAACCGTTCGTTTTTGATTACGATGTTAGAAGCACGAAAATTACGGTGCGCGAAGGAACCTAGCCGCCTTTGTGCGTTCGCGTGTACACCGCTTGTCTGGAGCCTGTATTCCCTTCCGCTGATAAGGCGCGTGTATGTTGTACGTTTTGTTGTGAATTGTACCAAGTACTTTTCAACAAAAGTGGTTTTCCGCATCTGGTGAAACCAGACACATGTGGTTTGCCGTAATGGAGCACATATTCCTCAAGATAACTTTATATTACGGTTTGATGAACTAGAGCCCACTATTCAATATATTTGATATTTACTTTATGTGGACAAGTGAGCCTCGTCAGGTTACAAAGGGGATTCAAGTGCAACCGATCTAACTGTTTGTAGCACCGTACACGCTACCCTGCAATGTTTAACACTACATAGTGTGAAATCGAAACCATGTGAGCGCGCTCGTGCGCCATCTTACCACAGTGTTCCTAATCAGTGCTTCGAAATTCCAGTGACCTAAATGCACATTCTTTTCATTTTGTGCGCATAAAACTTGGCTTGCGTTGTACACCTCTGTAACAAAAGAAGGCGGAAGCCTGCTGCGCGCCTGGTAATGCATGCAGTTATACGTTAAGTTGTACTTCCGCAACGTACATTTTCAGGTAAGGCGTTCGCAAGGGACAATGGGCCTCACTAAGAACGTATACAGTTGTTGGCACTTAAGTCAGTATTGTCAACGACATGTGCGAGAACTTAAGCGTTTTTAATGCATTACCAAATCTGCAGCAGGCTCTCGTTCCATATAGAATCACGTGTGGCACATACCCACCTGGTGCAAGCCGGATGCACAACGAATACGAACGGAGAACATTCATTCATTCATTTCTCATCTGTATTATTAGGAATTAAGGTTCCGTACGTGAGCCGAAATGTCTGTCTGTCTGTCTGTCTGTCTGTCTGTCTGTCTGTCTGTCTGTCTGTCTGTCTGTCTGTCTGTCTGTCTGTCTGTCTGTCTGTCTGTACTGAAGTCAGCGTTTCAACTACCGCCTATTATATGCCCATTGCCCAGTCACGGCCGCCCTGGTACCCGTGATGACGCTGCGAACTCAAGAAGTCGCCACTGAGCGGGAAGTTCCCAAGCACTTCGCGCAGTGGAAATGTACCACCATGAAAACCGAGACGCAGTGGAAAGCTGCCCGCCCTTGATACCTTGTGTAATTGTCGCGAGCATCCATTATTTCTCCCCTCGCTTATTTATGTGGCCAACAGTGGCTCGCGTTGTCCGGGACGCGTTATCTGTCCCTTCAATCCGGACCACCGAAATTAGTTCCGGTTGCATCATCAACCGCGCGCGCAAAGAAAACTGGAGCATCGTGGCTTTTGGCGCCCGGACGCCGGGCCCTTGAGAAAGCCAGCGCCTTGTATCCCGCGCAGGGTGAACGACTCTCATGCGGGCGAGCTGTGTACCAGTGTATATAGTCTGTTTCAGTAGTTCCGCGCAGCAGAGCCAAGGCTACGAAACCATCGAGCGCAGAATCTCTCTGAAGCGAGACGAAATGCCATTGTTCGGACACGCACACCCCGCTTCATCTTCCTCCTTTCAGGGCTGCAGGTGTCGCTGCAGCGCTCGCCAGTGGCAGATGACGAGCCGCGGAAGGACACGTTTAACATGTGTTCGTCCTCCGGATTGGCCGCAGAGGGCTGTATCCTCCACAGTGCTGCACGGAACTTCTGAAACCGACTATAGAAAAGCGGCAACGTCGCCGTGTCGTGGGAGATGCTCTCGTCTCGCGATCCTCTCCGCGGGCGCGCCGACGAAATCTTGGCGCCTGTCCACCTGGACGTCGTGGTTGTCGTCGTCATTCAGGCGCGTCTAGTAGGAATGCACAGACAGTGACGGCACGGCATCAGTGCAAGGCTCGCAGTGCCGACGTGACGCCATCGCCAACGGATCACCGGTGCGCGCTTGATGAGGGGAGCGGCGCGATTTTGGGAAGGTGATGATGGTGATTGGGATGCCACCGTTGATGATGGTTCACCACTTCGTCGAGCCGCATAACCTCTGAAGAGGGTGGGCCTAAGAACCCGTTAGATAAACGTGTTCGCATAGATGGGATGAGCACGAATATGAAGTCGGCCGACTGGGGGTGACGCATTATCGGGGACAAACGTATTATCGGGGAGGTATTACAAGCAGTAATGTTTACAAAAGAATATGAATTCCCGATTAACCATAGATGTCGCTTCTAATTAGATGTTCCAGCCTTTTCAACTTTTATAGCCCTTTTAGTTTTCATAGTGGAATATGTTGTCTCAATAATGAAGGCAAAACCAAGTGATTTTTCCATTTGCGTGCTTCATCTATCTATCTATCTATCTATCTATCTATCTATCTATCTATCTATCTATCTATCTATCTATCTATCTATCTATCTATCTATCTATCTATCTATCTATCTATGTAATTGACTCGCTCGCTCTCGTTTCCCTATGGGTTCTTTCTTCGTCACGCTAATGTCTGTTGCCATATCATTGGCTTCAGTGACCCAATCAGGATTTCTGCTGACCTGTCCTTTGCACTGGAAATACCACCCCTGATTGGCTGACGCCGCCTAAGCGACTTCCGCAAGAGGGCGTAATTCTAAGTTCCTATACCGTATTGGTACGGAACGCGTGGGGGATACTGTTCCGCGATGGCACTCCCCAATCGGTCAGTTCTGCCTGGGTAGACAGAATGTACCAACCAGGGAGGGCCAACAAAGGTACTACGTGTCATATCTTTAATATTTTCGGAGATTTCACGTCCGAAAACCAGGATATGCTTACGAGACGCCGTAGAGGAGGGCTCCAGAAATTTCGACCTCCTGGAGTTCTTTAACGTGCGCTGACATCGCACAGCACTCGGAACTGAACATTTCGCCCCAATCTAAATGCAGCCTCCGCGGCCGGGATTCGATCCCGCGACCTTCTGATCAGCAGCCGAGTGCCATAGCCAATAGACCACAGTGGTAGGGTCACTTCGTGTTCCGTGATACGCTATGGGAACTCTAGAAAGGAACAACGAGGGTGGCACTGTAGAGTTGGTATTTCCGCCAACGCCGGGCTGGTTCAAAAATAGGAGCAGGTGACGGCACGGCTGCGACAGTTTTGACAACAGTTGCGGTCCACGCTAGCCCTGAATTATGACGCGGGAGGGGAGGGGGGACGAGGCGCGCCCCATGAAGGGGAGAGAGAAAGGGAGGGGGGACTCCCAATTTTAGTCGACCTTGCAGAAGCCCGTTGCATGGTTACGTCGTTTCTCACACTCGCAGGTTGCAAGCATTTCGTTAAGGACGTTACAGGTAGCCACAAATAAACTGCGAGTTAACTTTGAAAAAGCGCGTCAGCAGTGCTTCTTTCTTTATTTCTTTTGTTTGTTCTTTTTTGTTTGTTTTTTTTTGGGGGGGGGGGGGGAGAGGGGGAGTTATTCCTACGTTGCAAATAAGGACTTTCAGGATCTCTGTTTCCAAGCGATAGTTCTTGCCCACATATGAGATTTTCGGGCTGATCATGGTGTCACGAAGACTGGGCGCCGAAAACTCGGTTCAAATTTGGTGTGCTACATGACAGCAACAAAATGGACACCGAGAGAGGGAAAACGAAGCACAGAGAGGAATAGATGGGGCGATGAAATTAAGAAATTTTCGGGCATAAAGTGGAATGAATTCTCTCAGAAAAGAGGTATCACGTGCGTATGCTTTAGTTAAGTCGTAGTTTACAATTTTCCTGGCAGATTTCCTATTGTGAAATTGGATTTCGTTAACTGACGCGCCTGTGGCGCGTGGTTCTTCGGGAAACGGCGCGGCAGTGATTATTTCTGCCGTGGACGACTACGCCGACACGTGATTTTTTGCGACAATAGCCCCTTAACACAATCGCGTTGAAAATTTAAAAAAAAATAAAACACATACTCACAAGCGTGGCACTCGAACACATTGGTTTTCAAGGACTTTGTCGGTGTTGTTCACCGCGTTATCTGTCGTTCCTAGTAACCTGCGTCAAGAAGACGTACGTTAATCGCTAAAGGCGGTCATTATCTTTCCGTCTGGGAAACATAATGACCGTATTGAGTCGCAGCGTCTGAAGATGGGCAAAAAAAAAAAAAGAAAGCAAACATGATGCGCGCATGGAAAGCACCCAGGAAGCGTTAGGCCGGTTATGACCAATACGCATACCAGACGCCGGCGCTGAAATGCGTGCCTCATATTGTGAGCGGGACGGGCATTCTCGCAGCTATTACTGCTAACTGTGCACGCGACTTTCGCTTTCCGGAATAATTTGTTCAGCGTTCGCTTCAACAGTTTCCTTTATCGATTCTGTAGGCAGAATACTGATGCTGATCAGTGTGCATGCGTGGTTACTCCACCTATGTTCGTATATCTCTCTTTCCCCTCCATTATAATTTTCTTCTATCCCCACACCCCTTCATCGTGCAGGGTAACCAAGTGTAATTACCTCTGGTTAAGTTCCCTGCCTTTCGACGCTCTCTCTCTCTCTCACTCTCACTGTTTTCCCTAATTTTTTGTCATTTGTAGTCTCCAGGCGCAGGATTTGTACAGGACGAAGCAGAGGAAACCTTCGGTGCTGTAAGCTAACGTTCTATTCTGTCCTCTGTCTCACTGTCATTCCTTCTTAAACAGTACAATAATTAAAAAAGTAATAAGTCCAACTTCCCCTCTATAAACGCAGCGAAGTTAGACTAGCTGGATTCGTGGATAGGAAAGGTACACTGGGCTTCGGAGGCGAAGAAAAAATAAAAGAAAGAAGGAGAATCCTTTCAACGTGGAACCAACAGCTCAACTTAATCGATTCTTGGCCAATTCTCGATTGCTAGTAAGGCCCGTAAATGTTAGGGACAAAACAACAACAGCGGCAGCGGCAGAGAGGTCAGCCAGACGAGTGTACGGTTTGCTACCTTAAGTAGGGAATAGGAATTAAGCGAGGAAAATGAAGAAAGGAGAGTGTGGAAAGCAAGTAGATGACATCACGCAAGACACAAGTGGCTGTACGCTATGTGCCAACGATCTATCACCGCGAGCAGAATATTTAGCGATCTGCAAGAAGATTTACCAAGCGATGTTAAAGAAGGTATAAGGTGCGACCGAATTGCCGTCTCCTTGTTTGTCAAGCCATATACACGCGAAAATTGAAAGTCTGCTACACTATTATAGTTAGAATTAGCGGATAGCCAAGCTTCACGCAAATCAAGTTAATTCGCGCCAAGAAATTTCTCCCCGAGCTTCTATACCGTCGTTGCCGTAAAGCGCTACGTCGTTGTTCGATAATAATTTCTCAACGAATTCAATTTATTCGCATGGTTCCACCACTGGATAACATTGGCTGAAGTAGTTTGCCATTCTTTTGTAGTACAGCAAAGTATAAGTGCGCGCGCGCGCACACAGACACACACACACACACACACACACACAACACACACACACAAGCACGCATCCGACGCCAGACCGTGCTAACATCCCAACAATAGGTCCATTCCCGTGCACATTTCATTTAAGAACAGCTAAAGAAATAAACTTTGCAACCAAGTCAGATGGGAAAGTACTTCCAGCTAGATGTTTCTTTTCACTGGGTTCCTTGGTCTTTGCTGCGCTGACACAAGGTACAAAACCATCAAACCCAAGTGGCCACCCTCGCTGGCCGAAGCAGGCATACGCGTGATAGATGACGTCTAGCTGTCGCCTAAGCCTAAATGACGGCCGTCCGCTGTTGTAACAGCAACAACATCTTCATTCAATCCAACTAACAAGTTATCTATTAATTACTTTTATGCTACATAACCCACGCGCCTACGCCAACGCAGCGCGGAAAACACGGGGAAGAGGCGTATGAACGCAACAATGGGAAGAGCTCTCAGCTCGATGTAGACCGCTGGCCGACAAGGCTGCCGTCGTCGTTCAGCGGATGTCATCCACTTGTAGTAGTCTCCCGCGCGTCGTCTATATACGCCGCCCGCTCGGCGCAGAGAAAAACACGTCGGATATATCTCGCCCAGACTGCAGCGTGGGACCCCGGAGGGCTTTAATGGCTTCTTCAGGCGGAGGGCAGCAGTCGGCGACGGGCCGAGATTTATGTTGCGACCTTCCGTTCCCCGGTCGGTGCGACGATGCCACCAGCTGGGTAGTATACACGGCACATCACACCCTTCTTCACAGTTATGCCCCCTTCCTGCTTTCATCCCTTGATCCGTCGGAGCACCGAATGTCGTAGAACGCTTTATTAAAGGGGCACCAAAGCGAAACACTGAAGTGG
This sequence comes from Hyalomma asiaticum, assembly GCA_013339685.2. NCBI lineage: Eukaryota > Metazoa > Arthropoda > Arachnida > Ixodida > Ixodidae > Hyalomma > Hyalomma asiaticum. The sequence goes on from CM023486.1 coordinate 99,926,186, forward strand.
TTTAGACTGGTAAATTCATGCCTGGGAAATCTATCGTCGCTAATTCCGTCATTTTACGTTAATATTAGAAGAGAAAATCACGGTCAAAAGTTCGTCTTTTTTAATTCCGCGCAGGAACAATTAGGAGATGACGTCACGAATGCCGTTTCTTTTTTTTTTTTCCATATTCTCGCCAGATTGGCTCAGTCAAACACAGCAAACAACAAACAGCAAACAACAAAGAGTGCCAGCATGTTGTCTTCTTACTTTTCTTTTTATTTTTTTCGAAGTACTCTGAATATAAAGGCATCGGAAATACATTTGAACAGCCAGTATATCAGCCGCACGTGCAAGGGTACATGACAATGAAATCGCACATCCCAAGTAGGGCAATTAAGAAAAGGCTGAGTCTTGCAACTGATATTCTCTACTGCACGTGAAGCTCGACTGATGGCACGATAACACAATAATCACCTGCCTTCCTTCATCGAAGAAAGGCTTCCAGCAATTCTCGAGTCGAAGTAGCCCGGCTCGTTTCAGCGTTTTCTCAAACTGCGGTCTACCACGCGCCTACTGATTTCATTTCAACCACGCACCAACTAGCCCGACACATGATCTCGTTGAGCTTGCGGCTTGCTGTAATTAAATTCTACATAATAGAGTAGGAGAGATAAGAAAGGGAGGGGAGAAGGGTGTCATCGTAGAACCCCAATTACTGCCCCTGAAACTCGTATCCATGGCCTATCTTCCTCAAAAGTGACTCCATGCAGCAACCATGCAGTAAAACACGAAACAGCAGCAACATGCGTGCGGGGCGCCGTTCCAGGGCCACTCGGCGCTCCTAGGCGGTTCCGCTTCCCTGCCGGTTCATTATGCAGAGGCTGACGGGACGGGCTGCCGACCCCTTCTCAACAAGACGTCGTCCCCTCGGTTGCCTCCGCTTCTTATGGATGAGATCCATCGCCTCGTCTCGTCCTTTGCATTTTGCGCGCTTCTCTCAAATTCATCTCTCTAGCACACGCGTTCTACAGAATGCTGCTTTCTTTTGCATTTCACTGCTTCGGCTTATCAAATTTCGAATGACACTGCGAGTCCTCGACGCTTTTTTCACGGAAGGCTGGCTGCGCCGCAGCGCAGCCCCTGACAACACCCGTTCTCCTAGCGCCAAGCGAGGGCTGTCACATTTCTCTTCATTCCCATCACCGGCTCTAGTTGCGTCCGCATATAAAATGGAGCAGAGATGAAAACTACGCATATAATGCTTCACGCATCTCCCTGTTCTTTCACTTCCTTTTCCTCACCTTTTTTTTTTCTTTGCTGTTGTTATTTTTTGATGCGTTGAGCTCTCGAGGCCAAGACATGTCACGTCGGCCGCTGCAAAATTTGCTGAGCAGAACGCGCGTTGTCAGCACGTTGGCCAACTGCGCTTCCTGTTTACGTAGTACGATGCTTGCGCTTCTGGTCGGAAGACAACCACGGCGCAGAGGCTGTGACAGATCTTGTGCGTGTTGAATTCTGCCGCATACATAGTTACCACACTAACCCAATCTAACAAAGAAACGAGCCCTTGATCCATTTCCCTTTAGTTAAGCTAATTATACGGTCACTTAAAAGCTGACCGAAAGATTTTGCTTCGTATTTACCGCATGCCAGCTGTCGATAGTTAACTAGTCGCTATTTGAGTTATAATAAACAGCCGGCTATCGGCGCCATAAGGCAGAAAGATGATTAGCATCCAGTTCATTTCCTATGATAAGGAAAGGCAAGCTGACTTTTCGTGCGGGGAATATGTATCGGCTCTTTCCGGTCGCTTCTCTTTTGTTAAATGCGAAACGCTGATGTCGCTTCGCAGTCACGTCGAATCGCACTCGTCTTTACGGTTGTTACAGAGTCCCACCTGTCGCGCGAAGTTTCCAGCGGTCTCAAACGAGGACGTGCTGATAAAAATAGCAGTACAGACCTGAAAACTAACAAAGCTTTACATAGAGAGAGAAAGAGAGAGAGAGAGAAAAAGAGAGAGAAAGCATTCATCGACGTTTTGAAAAGCAGCTCGCATTTTATACCAAGCAGGGCGTAACACCTGGTCAGACATTGAGAGTCTGATAACTGCCGCCGCGTTCCATTACTCTAGGTCGATACATCTCCGGCTGTATCCCACCAACAGGTGGTGCCCCGTTGCGGAAAGACGAAGGCACTGTCGTTAACTAGCACTCCATTAGCGCGGGTGGTGCATCGTGGGCATGGAGAGCACAATGTGCTTAAGCGTGGGCGACAATGTCTGTAGGTTTCCACCAAGGTAAGCAAAAGAAAAGACGGCAGTTGTAGAATGTGAGCTATTCACACACTGAAATAGTGCAGTTGGTTGTGAGGAACGCCACAGAGTTTGGACAGCGGATTAATTACGACCAAACGGAGCCCAGTAAAGCGCACCTGAATCTGAATATACGTACGCGTGGTTCTGCATTCCGACTCCGCCATAGTGTGGCCGCCATGACAGCAAGATGATCCTGCAACCAGTTATAAAATGGTGACACGGACACTTAAAGGGGTGCCGGCAACACTTTTCCGAGCAATCCTCAAATGGCATCAGTTAAGGAGCCCACTGCCTCACGAATTGCTTGCCGCAATTTTTCTTTCTTCGTCTCCATTAGGTATGTCAAACAATTTCACTGATTAATAGATTTAACAAAGAAAAAACGAATTTGTATACAGGTTCGTCCTGGCCCGGCATGGTCTTATTTTGTATTTGCGGCCTGTTCGTTCGGATACATAATCTGGCAGTTTTAGGTAAGTGTCACTGTCAATTCCCGTTTTTTTTTTAAATAAGATATCTGGTATAAAAGCTTCAAACGGGGTTTTTAACCATGAGTCGACAGTGACTCCCAGTTTAATTGCAACTGCAATTTTTTCCATACCGATCCAAGACAAACCTGGCTGCTCTGTTTTGAATTTTCTCTAATTTATTAATCAAACCTACTTGGTGATGTGTCCCAGTATACGGCTGCCGTAAAAACCCGCTTTCGCATTTGGCTTCGAGAGGGCTGGTTTCATTTTTTCTCGGACGTAAATGTAAGTCACGTGGTAACAGCAGCTCGCTACGCAGTTGTAGCAACTCTGTTGGCTACTGTCACTTGCACGTGGTTCACATAAGCAACGACGACTTCTTTGTCGCCGAGGAGCTCTGACAGCGACTTCGGCGACATTTAGGCGACTGTGTTGACTCGTCTACTACCCATCGCGATGGGGCTGGCTTGCAGACAACTACTTTAAAATTAAGTTGCTTACACGTGTTTCCAGGCTCCGCTGTGCGGAAGGCGTAAACAATGCAGACCAAGAAAAAAAAATGACCCTCTTGCGCCGCCTCACAATCATGTCAGTATTCCTTGAACCTCTTGCAAAATAGCTAACCCATCAGTCTGTTAATATGGACGGCGGTAGAAAGAGAGAGAGAGAAAGAAGAACAAGCGATTAATTCATGGGATTTTACATTCGAAATCAACCTGTGATTATGAGAGACGCCATAGTGGAGGGCTCCGGAAATTTTGACCACCTGGCGTTCTTTAGCCTGCACCGACATTGCACATGAGAACATCTCCCATCTAAGCCCACGCTGAAGTATCTAATTTGTAGAATGATTATTAACGTGGAGCCCATCAACCCCACCACGGTGCCGCTTATGGCACTGCGTGTTGCATATGGGGAAGTTAAACCCATAAGCCAATGGATCGCGCGTCGTCGAAGTCATCCGTCAATAGCTCTTGTGGACGTTGTTTGCCGTTATCTCAACCACTCTGCCGACAAAGAGTGGGGCTCGGACTCGTGCTTCCTCGCTGGGACAATATCTTGCTCTCCTAGAAAGGCCCGCTTACAACAAACAACTCGAGTGGATACCACCCACGCTCACGGCTGGCCAGAGTGCCGTGACGCTTTCAACGTGCGCATTGTGACAGCAGAGGAATGCCTGCCGACTCTGAAAGACAAACAACGACTGGTGTTGTTTGCGACCTTCGCTTACTCATGCTCGTGCTTACGCACGTGAGACGTTGTTTTCGTGTGAAATAGGTGTAACAGGGCGGGAAATCAAGTCACTGCGACAACAGAGATGCTATATGAGAAATTTACATATGGATGACAATACGCAAAAGTTCCTACAGTAAGGATTATATACGCTAGTTACTGGCCGCACAAGTTACAAAAATATGTCTTCCGAGTTCTTTCTAATGTCTCTTAACAATACCACTTAAGCAGTAAGCTCGAACGCTCTGAAAATTTGTTTGCCATTTAAAATGGCAACGCTGCGAAGGCATCTACGAGGCACCATGTTTATGTTAACGTCGACATCTTTCAGCGCCAGTTTCTAGCAAGCAACCGGTCTCTTAAAGCAGGGCGTTGGTATTTGCGCTGTGGAGATGAAGCCGAAGAATGGGGTGCTTAAGTGGGTGCGTCAGAACATGCAAAGTTCTACTGGCAGACGACACAGAGCTCACGAGGCCAGTTCAACTTTTTTATCGTCAGTAACTCTGCAAGCGAAAATGTTGGTGGCGGAGGATGGTGGAAATCGCGCTCGCTCTGGGCGTTTAATAGGACAAAAAGAGACCTTTCCTCGTTACCGGCATAATGTGCTAATTAGGCCCGTCACCTTCAATGCGCCATGTTGGGACGGTGTAGCACTCTGCGCCAATAAACCCCGCAGAAGTGTCTTCTCCCACGGTCGAGTTGCACCGCTTCGAGTGGGACTGCCATGGCAACTTCACCGTGCGCGGCATCGAAGTCCTCCATTATGTGCCATGTTGCCACTTGCTCGTAGGAATCGGATTGCCGCTTCCTTCGAGAGATGGGGCCACGCCCTATCCAAAGAATTCGCTTTGCCGGTAGCCATTTCATGCTTACGTTTACTCTAGATTACGGGAGAGCCAGGTTTTTTTTTGTTCTTTTTTTTTGTTTTCTCATGATGTCCACGTTGCTGGTTTCCGTCCTCCTTCCGTTGACCAGAGCTCCGTTCTCTTGTTTAAAGCAATATAAATGGAGCGATCGTCTCGTCGATCCCGCTAACTTTGCAATCATTGCGGTCTTTGCTCTCTTAACTGTCTGGTTTTCGTTACGTCTTAATAGCAGCCCATTTATTACTTCTCATGCACCTTGTACGTATCCTACCTTTTGTAGGAACCGTCGATAAGAACTTCTGGTCTTGAGAAACATTGCAAAGCTTTTTTTTTGTTTTTTTTTTCACCCCCCATCCAATTCCACGAATGCCTTCGCTTCATTAACTATACGCACCCGACGGCGTGTGCAAAGCGGTATACATTCGCAAACCGAATCTGAAGGCACGCCCCACCTCATCAACAAAGCATACATATCTGCTTTCGCAACGCGCTTGCCGAGATAAGGACGGCGTTCCAGACACTCCGTCTGGCCGCTCCGTCTGACTCAAAACGACCGCGGCGTAGCGCTGTTCGCATTCGGGCACACGCCGCTCGCAAAAGTATGGAAAGGCCCCTGGGCGAACGACGAACCTCCTGGAAATCTCGAGCCAGGATCTACGCGTTAACCGCGCCAGCTTCCCGGCAACGGTCCAGCTTCCGCTCCCCTTGTTCACTTCCGGCACCTTGTCCTCTACCAGGCGAGCTTCTGTGCCAGCTAGGCCATGCACCCGGCGGAATCCGCTCTAGATACTCTTTCTCGATTATGGAAGTTTCTTCCGAGAAGGAGGAGCATTCGCGGTCCGCAAGCCGTTGTCGTAGCTCGGGAAGGGACGAGAAACTACACCGGTGATAGTAAATACATGTATAGCGAACGTGCAGAGGCTGCATTCTATGTACATCTGGCTAAGTTAACTTAGAATCGATGGACAGATCGCAAAATACGATTTAGAAGAGGGAATGTCGCAGGAACCAACGTTTCGACAAGCGGACTTGTCTCCGTCAGGGCGGTGATCTGTCCATCGATTCAAGCACCCATCTTCCCCTGAGCTTCTCTTCTAGTTTAAGTTAACTTAGAGTGATTCGTAACTGTGACTTCCGCATCACTTCCGCTATGGAAACTGCCACGAAGGATGGCTTGACGACGCGACTACTATTTCATGTCATTTCATATGGCACGACAAAAGGAAGTATTACTTGCGGCGGCCACTGTTACGCAAATATGTCCTTTTCTTCTTTATTTCTATAAAAACTATAGAGAAAGGCTCACATGGTTGAAGTATCTCCAACTGGCACGTTTGAAGCGGACTGATGTAAAAACTCAGTCACGTTTAGGCCGTCTCCATGTTTGGCGTAACGAAAGCAATCAAATGCCTTTGTGCTCAATGCACTCTGTGTACGCTGACACGGTGATAACGAATTATATGCGACTTCATTGCGAAATAAAGAACTAAATAGCATCTTCAGGGTGTGTCCTATCAAACATGAAGCACTGCTTGCAAGAATGCTATTACCAGTTGCCACACTAGACAATCATTCACGCCATTTCTCGCTGCAGTGATATCTTCTACAGTCACTCTTCTTCGCAGGTTTTTGCAGCCATGTCGGCACCATAATGCGGCTGTCCGGAGACCATATGTTCTGCGCCGTTCCGCGGATGTATCGCCCGATGTAGGACTTCCTGGAAACGGTGCTCATTGAGAGAGCGGCTCGTGCCCGTCGCTGATGGAGCTCGATTATCCATTTCGCTTTCTAGGAACTCCTATCTCCGCCAACGGGCGCCAATCTAGTGCGAAAGGGACCATCTGGTCCCATGGACCTATCCTGTATTCAGAGAAGCACCATTTCTCGGTGCGCTATCAGTGACAGAGCGACACGACAGAGAATTGTTGAAGGGCAAATATAACAATCGTTCAGTTCATAGTTTAAGTTTTAAAACTATGCAGTTGAAAAATGAAGGAGTATTCTTGACGTGTCACATCACCTTGTAAAAACGAGTTTGGGTGCAGAAATCTCACCGACCGTGTGTCATCCGGAATGCAGAATGCGTGAGGACAGGTGACTGACTCTCGTGTCACCCTCTGCTACCTCGGAGTAGGAAACTAATACACCTGTCTACAGAAAGTCTGCTCAGCCTTTGTAGCCGCCCAATGCAAAAATTTTTGCCGACGGTAGTGCGAGATTTGCAAAAGGGTCTCATCTATCACTTCTATAAGCACGTACAGCTGACCCCCATAGAACATGAAACACGAACGCCCGAGATGTGACAAAAGCAAACTTCGAAAATCATCCACACGCGAACAGCACACGACAAGAAGCAGCGCTTTCGGTATAATATAGCCACGGTGCATGCACTTGGAGACGGCCCAGTGAGCAGCTGTACTTTTCAAAACAATGACTCGCCAGGTCACGTAGATGCGGCCTCTTGCATTGGGATCCACTTGAAGCGGGAATTGACAAACAACCTTTGATTAAAGGTAGCAGGGACGTATCTTACTATGCATATCTTTCAAATTAGCATTTGCAACTATTCACGCAATGCAGAATCACACAATGTCTCCTGTCCATGGAAGGCAACCGCACAAAGTGAACAGAATGTCTGCATACACAGGCGTCAGGAAGCCTGTAGGATCAGTGACAGAGCATAGCCACAAGCTCTGTGCAAACTTCTACAGACTCGGCATAAACATGCAGGAAGGACAGGGGTGATAGGAACTACACAGGTTGTCCGTAAAAAGGTGATACTTCTCTTGTAAGTGAAACTCATTTTTGATATGTAAGTCGCGTGTGAATGCAGGTAGTCACCCACATTCCGAGGGGAATAAATGCCTCTTATTTCTATTCTTCTTTTTTTTTTGCACACATATTTAAATGGAGAAGGAATGAAGGACCCTTTCCAGGCGCCAAAACTGCAGATTTCGGCGTATTCCCACGTATTTCGGCAGTTTTCTAGCAGCTAAAATTTCCTGCTCATGTTGCAGGAAATGTGCGACTATTGCACAGTGATACACGATAATTAGCACCAAGGAAATCCTGCAGAAATGCATAATGTGGGAGTTCAGCCGGCGTGTGGATTCCAATGTAGAATGGCTACGAAGGTGCAGAGAACACTACCGCTCAGTGACTTTCGAAGTCCCGCCACGACACCCCGACGTCAAACAGACACTTATGTATCCCAATTAATGTATTACTGTAATTCAAGAATGCCGGAAAATTTGTACCACGCCGGCCGTGCAGTAAATTTGTACAATGTGGAACGCTACTTTGGCTGAACACGCCAATCGGTACTTTCGTTGCCGGTGGCTCGCGTTCATGGGTGGCGAGGGACTTTTCCTTGTAGCTGTGTCTCCGCTTGCTTAGAAACATTCCTTCCCACTTTTAAAACCCGTTGGATACAAACCATCGGATAGAAATTAGAATGTTGTTTTCTTCTGCTCGTCGCAGTACTCCAAGTAAGGATAAAACTAGCCTTTTCTGTGTTCCAAAAGTAATGTAACATCGACAGGTCGATGCAATGAAGACGCGAAACAGACACGGAAGGAAGGCGATAAAGAACAGGGCATGTTTGTCGCCTGTGCGAGGGTGTCCGACGACTTCCAAGATTGATCATGTGACATTTCTGGTCTGTTCACACACCACAGTGTTATATATCCATGATACATCGAATGTGTGTGCGATTGCTTTGAAACTTATTCCAATCCTCGTTCCATTCGGAAATCTGACAATGCTGTGGCAGTCCCAAGCAGGTCAGCCTAGCCTCACGGTTAGGCTGACCTGCTGGCAGTGCTTTAAATTACCTTCCTTTTCTTTCTTCATCTTTCTCCCCTGTTTGCCGCGTGTCTTTATCATATTAGTTAATGCGTACTAACTACTAGATCCAGATTTACCCGCTTCTTAACCATCCTATGACAGCGTTCTGCAAAGCTCCAAGACGCAGCAAACATCCTCAGGTAAGCGCGAACTGAGGCTTCTTCGACTATAGCAGCGACAACTGGTGCAAGAATCGTCCCTTCGCAGTCGTGCCACGACTTCAGTGGGAGCCTCACGCCATGCGTGGTGCTTAGAGTCGGGGATCGCGAAAGACGCCTTCGTGACGTGAAAAGCTGCCGAGGAGGCGTTTATTTGCGGCAGCCGAAGACGACGACGCCCGGCTAGCTCAGAAGACGCACATTTTCGGAGCGAGCCTCCGCCGGGGCGCCAGAGTGGCTGGCACGCCGGGTTCGCCTGCACTGACACTTGCCGTGGCCGAAAAGTCGTAAACACTCTCAAGGACGGTGCACTCCACCCAGCATGACATGAGGGGGGACACCCTCCCCCCTTTCCCTTTCTCTCTACTTTTCTGCCGGATGAAACATGGTTCATTTCCGGGCATCCCATCTTCCTCACTTTCGCAATCGCACTCGACAGCTGCATTTCACATTCCCTCTCTCTCTCTCTCATTGCTTTCTTGTTCGCCTACGCAACTAGCTTGTGTATCAACGCACAAACATAAAACGCCGAAATACAGGGGACCACAAGGAGCATAACTTTTTCTTCGCCGCCCCCGTGTGCATTTACGTTGACGACAACCGCGTCGAGTTGCGCAAGGAAGAGCGGCTGAAACCCGCCGCTCTGCAACCCCGTCCGGCTTCGGCGGATCTCTTCTCGTTATCGCTACGTGTTTTTCTTCCGCCGATATCTGTTTACATCTCTGGAAGGCTGAGGCGATGATCGGCGCTTCCAGATCAGAGGTTATGTGGGAAAGGGGGGGGGGGGGGGGGAGAGATTTTATTTGAAGCCCTTTCAACATAAAAAAAAAATAACCAAGATCAGAAAGGAACTTCTTTATGTAATGATAAAATTAAAAAGAGTTGCATCACGGAGAAGGCGAGACAAGAAGCGCAGCGACATCTCAAGCAACGTAATTTGGAGAGAAATAAATAAAGTAAACGCTTTGGTTGCGTAAGAATGGCAGAAATTAATTAGACGTGTGACATGAGTTAGTTTTCTTGTATGCTCTTCTGCTGCGGTGCGTATACAGGTCCCGCAGATTACTCCGCCCTGTCCTGCGACAGTAATTAAGCTGCTAGATTTAGCCTCCCAAAGGGTGCGCTAAGTATATCTCTGGCCCAGTGCTCCTTCCGGCGCAATCTTTTGTTGTTTTTTTTTATTATTTCATAAGGTATACATGTCATTTTTGCATGCGTATATCATATCAAGAGCGCCAATGCTACATTACAACGGTGGGCAGAAGATGCTGCTACATTGTCGGTAGGTAGTGACCCGATCGCGATGAAAAGAGCTCTATCTTTCCGCGAATATGCCCTACAAGCTTTCGACTCACCTCAATAATAGATCCTATTGAGAATTTTAAAACTATGGCTTTCAAGCCACGAAGTTTATCCAACTAACGGCGTCGTAGTCAATTCGGCAAACAGCGTGTACAAGCGCGGATTACGTGCTCTTTAACATGAAAAACATAAGAACCAGATCTCGTGGTGTAAACCTGCATAAAACAAGCCCTAGAACGTGCAGATACACGCCGCCTACATGGCCTACACTTGACAAGGACCGGCCCCGTCATTACTTGGGGTCAATGCGCAGTGCAGAGAAGCGCGTCTGGGAATATTCAAAAAGGGCCCTCCTTTCTCCCTTCTTCCCCTCCTTCTTTCGCTTCGTCCTCCCGCTCAGGAAACTTTTTTTAAGCATATACAAGAACTGTACCTTAAACTATGAAAGCATACCTGTACGAGTGTGAACTTTAGAAATTTCGGATGTACACAGATACCATAATGGCGCAAAAAAAAAAAAAAAATCGCGCAGTTTGCCAGCACGCCTCCCATGCCTGTAATAACACTCCTTCATAACATCAACACAGGCCCTTCTTAGGACAGCGGCCTCTACAGTCACACTGACGCCTGTCACAGCGCGTCACCGTTGTCCTTCGGCGTGGGCTGAGTGATCTGACACGTACGATGATCCCTAACTTGCGACAGCGCTCCTGCCTGAGGTATATCGTTTAAGATGCGCGATTTCTAGAAGTAATGAAGTCGTATACCTACCAAGTGGATTTCGTGTATGGGTTTAGTGTTCCTAGACAGGGAACTCGGCAACAAATTCGAATAGGGTCCTTTCTTAAGCCTTCTTTACCCGAATATCTTGCTTTATGCGAAATCGCGATACGCTTAAACTAGTCATATGACAGCTCAATTTTTTTTTTTTCGCCGCACGTCGTAAGCCTATTACGACATTTTCGACGCTTCTCAATCTCGGAATTTTTCGACACAGCTACAGACACGGGAATGAAGTGATTCCTTCCGTTTGTTTCTTTTTTCTGCCTTTCTTTTTTCATAATCCTTTGAACTATAGAAGCCAGAGATGTAATCAACGGTTCTTAGACGGCGATAAGTTAAGACAAAGCTTCTTTGTGCTTGCAGGAAATGAGAAAGTTCCGAGACCGTCGAATATCCCGGGAGCTTTATGTATAAGAAATCCGGCTCAGAATCTTCTTCCCCTGAGATTGAATGAAAAATGTCAGAACTCCTGTGGCGCCGTATCTCACTCTTCCTCGTGGAAGATGCCGCCCGGCCGGCGATGCAAATAAAGCGTATACCCGCGTTATCAACGTAACCCGAGCATCGTGGCGAGCGCCCAAACAAGCGCAGTGACAGCGGCGACAGGCTGGCAGCTGTCACGAAGCGGGTTAATCCAGGATTTTTCTGTGGCTCGAGCGACCGGAATATCTCTGCGCGATACGTCGGACAGTATAATACCACCCGCTCTGTCAGGCTCTCCGTGTATATATAGTGCATACGGCTTTGTGCGCGCTTCAGTGCACTGCAAGCGAGTGCGCTGAGGAATTGCTGTGTCCTTGAGGAAGACCCAAGCCCAAGGAAAGGAAAGCCCAAGCCAACTGCACTCGGTGTGACGTATCTCTAGGAAGGGTGGCAGGCATGACCGATAAGGTCAGTTTAATACTATAATAATAATAATAATAATAATAATAATAATAATAATAATAATAATAATAATAATAATAATAATAATAATAATAATAATACATGGGGTTCTACATCCCAAAACGTCGCTATGATTACGACGCACGCACAGTAATGCAGCTCTACTGAGTAATTTTTGATGACCTGGGGATTCAGTAACGTGCACCTATATCTAAATACATGGGTATTTATTTTATTTTATTTATTTCGTTTTTGCATTTCGCCTGCGTAGAACTGCGACCGCCGTGGCTGGCATTCGATCCCGCAACCTCAACCTTATAGCAAGTCAACATGGCCACTATGCTACCACGGCAGGGTAACGTTTAATACTCTATGAAAGACTTGATTGCATTAGTTAAGCATCTACGCCTTTCTAACAGGCACAATTTTATCATTCACTTTGTTAGAGCATGTTTCATATAGATATTGCCTTAGTAAGTGCCGACAATGACATGCAAGGAAGGCACAGCAGAGTTTGTATTTTGTTTTCATTTTACGGACCGCCTTTACCGGTGTACCCATCGACGTCCGCAGCACCTTGGTCTTTCGCTTCTGGACTCCGACGCAAGCTGCGTTCCTAACTCTCGCCTACGCTACCAACCGAGACAGCCGTCAGCCATCACCTCGCATATACCGTTTTGAAACTTCCCAGTTGATATTGCACAGTGCTTTATAGTTATTACATGATGCCTTCTTGCTTAGTAGAACAGAAGATCGGGGAAAGATGGAGGCTTGAACTGATGCACCATTGAAAAGGATGAATAACGTGGTTGTTGGCCTGACGAAGGCAAGCCCACTTGTCAGAACACTGGCTCTAACGAAATCCACGGTGCTTCATCGCTTTCAGCGATCTATTCACATCACTCGTTGCTGAGTGACATATTACAAAGCCAAGGCGAAAATACGAAGCGATCGCAACAGATACGGGGTCACGGAGTACGTTGGAGTTGGCAGGCTAACAATCGCTGACGATAGACGAGAAAACCCAAGCGGCCGCCGTCAGGCGATACGTAGTTTTTGAACACTCGTCTGTGTTTTCTATATACGCAAGTGCCAGAGACACATGCATGCGAGGTATCGAGCAACTGCGTATAATCAGTACCCGCAATGGAGCTTGCAACGTCAAGAAGACCCCTGGTAACCGCGTCCGTGTGGCTGGACCTTAAAGCATGCTGGGCTGACCAGAGAAGAGCGCGGCCTGGTGTTGCGTGAGCTCGCTTCCTGCATTTGCGTACACGCGGCACGGTCGGCGATTAAGTGCGCGCCGGAGGCCGTCAAGGTCGCCGGTGGAACCGCGAGCGCACTCATCGCGTAAACAGGTTATCGCTGGTTGCGGAACCAAGTGGAGGGGATTGCCTGGCCTTGGAGAGAAGCCCCCCCCACTCCCCTTCCTCTCGTCCTCCCCGTGCCCGGCTTCTAATGCAAGATGACTACCATGGTCTTCCCCCCCCCACTCTTCTCGCATAACAACGCCCCATCTCATCTGCTGCGACGCTCGCTCGGCCGGCCCTACATGGCCAGCGGCCCAGGGGCACACCCGGAGTGGCCTGGTCGACTGGTCGCCCCTGATTTGGGGGATGTTGTAGAAAGCGTCGGCCCCTCTTGTACGGGCCAGTGCAGAAGCCCCAAGAAAAGAAGCATGAACAAGAAGTACGTAGACGTTAAGTGTAATTGCTCGGCCGCTGGCTCATCCTCGGTTTAGATCTAGCTTTTAGTGCAGTGACGAATAAATCATGCCTCGTTTCTTCTTTTCTTTTCTTCTTCTTTTTTTTTTTTTTTTTGTCAAGTTGTCCTTGACGAGAGGCGTAATCTGGGGTACACAACTCGAGCGTTGGCCGAGCCGCTTCGCTAGATTGCCCCAAAGTGAGGTGCTACGAGGTGTGAAGAAAAAGTCGTGCAGGGTATATTTGTAAATGCTAGATAGTGGCAACCGAATGGCACTTCGCACTAGTCGGTATTGGTCTAAAATTCCTACAACGAAAACTACGGAGACCAAACGGGAAAAAACAAGACACCGAACAAGAGCGCTTTCGCCTGTCATTTAGTGAACACAACATCAAATGTGTAATATAATTGCATGGAAGGACGGAATCTGAAGCACCGGCGAGGTAGAGAAAATGGACAATGGCGACCATCAGTGCTTCGACTGGTGATGAAGGCCTTGCACTTCGAAGGCGTATGCAAGAGGTGAACCGATGGTAAACCGCTGGTACCGTGAAACTGAGCCAAAGGCTTTAGCGCGCTTGCTTGCACGTAAGACATCATCAAAGGTGCTCCTTTCTGCATGCATGAGGCGTTCGCTTGTGGTGTAGTGGTTGAGCATGTGCTTCCGTACAAGAGGCTCACAGCTTAATTCCTTTTCCTTCAACGTGCTTCACCATTTCTTTAAGAACACTGCTTCACCGCCTTCACCCCTGAGGCCTCATTTGCAGGCTCGAAAACGCGGCTTCACGTAAACTCAACGGAATACTTCGCAGAATGGAAGATCTATCGCTAACTCAATAACAGTAAGTCTTCACGTGACACCAGCATGTTGGTATCGCAGTGAAAGAACGCAATACTTTCGCATCTGTATGGTACATCGCATCGGCTACACCGTTCGACGGAACAATGCTGCTTTCGTAACGACATACTAGTTGGAGGCTATCATGCAACGTGTCAAGGAAAATTGTATGATTCCCCCGGAGTGTTGTCGAAGAGAAATACCTTATTTCCCCCTCCCATCGTTGTTGCTGCGTGTATAAATAATATAGACCGCAAAAACACTTTACAGCTCTTGGGCTTCCTTGATGTATTACGTGAAGTGCTTTCGTGCATCACACAACTTGCCATGTATAAACCGTGCCTTCAGGAGCAGGAAAAAACACAAAAGGGTGTCATAAACGTACGTCACAAAGGTAGTGTTTTCGTGGTTGTTGCTTCGAGGCACTCTATGAGACCTCGGTCACGCAACCATTAAGTGCGAGTGTCGCGAGACAATTATTTTGGACGCCCCTCTTGTTGCGTGACACTATTGAGAAAGTAGCCCTCGTATAGTGACGTCAGAGAGTGTCCCCCAGGTGGTCGCTCAAAGTGCGGCCGGCGCGCACCTGACAGGCAGCAACGTTGTAAACAACACGAAGAGAAAGAAACACGGTTGTGACAAACTACCTTGCGGCGAGCTATATGAAAGGGCCAACGCACGCCATGGCCTGTCGTGAACGTGCGCGGCCCCAACATCTGCGCTGAGAGGAAATCTTCCGTTCCGTTTTCTCCTGAGAGCGGAAGATTCCAAGACAGCGGCAGATTTACATGAGAACATTAATCATCTGCAACGTTGTTGAGCTGGAAGCGACAAACGGCCGCGGGAACACCTGAATAACAAAGTGTGAATTTGGGGTTTCACTTCGTGCGTAGTGCACTCCTGCGGCGTAGCACTCGGAAAGATACGCGTCGCTCATTGATCGGTATTCAGAGCATGCCCTTCCGAGAAAGCATGCGTCAGCGCCCTAGATTCGCCGCCAACTTGCGTAGCGCTTGCGTGGAGAAATAATTATGGAGGTTTAAATTTTCTTTCTTTCCTCATCTCTCACTGTTTCGTTCGTTGTTTATTTCATTCTTCTGTCTGGTCGCTCGAGTTAAAGTAAAAAAGGAAAAAGAGAACCTAAGTATGTGCTTTAATCTGGACAGGTCGCAATCTTACGCTGTGTAGAACTTGAAGACTACGATACACAAAGGAGCACGTACAAAGGAGAGGCATGTAAGCAACAACTGAGGCGCACAAAATGCTTATAGTGTGTCACATCTTTCCGTATATCTTTCGTTAACAGTGTCATTTTCATTACTGCAAATAAATAGGTATAAATGGAAGATCTGGCATGTTAACTAGTTCTTCGGTGTAGCTATAGTTCGGTAAAAAAAGGTTAAGCTAACCGATGAAGCTTCATACATACAGGTTCCAAAGCGATCGCATAGCGCAAAATAGCGCGTTATAAGGTTGAAGATGGATGAGATACGAAGCATTCAACTACAATGTATGCCAACAGTATTGGCGAGATAGTTCTCCCCTAATGCATTTTCGCAGTTTTCAATCCAGAAGCCTCGCAGTTGATGTCGAGCTTGTTTACGTTCGCTTAAGCCAACGGGCAAAATACCTTGTAAGCAACGACGGCCAATTCTGATTATATTCCTGGCTTTCAAGAGCTGCACGTGCCGTAGCATTCTCGTTTAACCGCCGGTATATGGAGAAAGCGCACTTGCAGTGGAGCCGGTGTGAGCACAAATGTGGCGATTAGACGATTCGACCATACAACTTGCACC
This sequence comes from Hyalomma asiaticum, assembly GCA_013339685.2. NCBI lineage: Eukaryota > Metazoa > Arthropoda > Arachnida > Ixodida > Ixodidae > Hyalomma > Hyalomma asiaticum. The sequence continues at coordinate 99,942,360 of CM023486.1, forward strand.
GTCCCCTCTTAAATGACTCGCGAGTTGGGCGTTATCAACTCGGCCTTGAGGCACTCAGTGGGTTACGATAGATATGCAGAGTAGAGTCGTAAAAGCGAAGGTTTTTGGCGATAGATAGGACGCAAATTTATTCAGAGGGAAGTTTTTTCACTCCCTACCAACAAAGGTAGATCTCTCAACTTCCGTGCCTACGTGGCAGTGGTGCTCTCGTTGTAAACAAGGTCTGCCTTCGGAAAGGGTGTGAGGGGGAGGGGGTTCGATTGGCGCAACTGTGTTGACTAACCAGACGTCTTCGGATCCTGGCAAACAGGTCGTAGCCGGTCTCCCAGGGAACCCGGGGGTTGCCTAGCCTTGAGCACCTCCCCCCCTTTCCATCTCTCTCTCTTTCTGCCCCCTGCTGCATCGGCCTACGTATTAAGTACGTGCGAATTGCGTCTCGCGTCGTGCGTGTACTTGTGTGCAGCCCGTAGAAACGTGGCTCCTACAAGTGAAACAACAGATCCCGGCAGGATGCCAAGCACAATATAGTGCAGCGCTTATCTCCCGCTGTGCTTACCAAAACCTTCTTGAGTGAATGCGGCTCAATGAGCGTAGCATCGATAGACGATGCTGGAAAGAGGAGTGTACTTGCTGTTGTTGACATTACCGATAGAACTCGACGACTGTTTGTTCAGCGTAAGCGTCAGGAAGGCGCCATTTCACGTTTTCACATGGTTCCAGTAGTCGTGGTCAACATTCTTTCGGCGGTGTGATGTCATCACAACATCTGTGCGAATGTCCCTCAGAAGAAACAACGACCGTTATACTTCAGCCCGTGAAATTTCTCGTCAGAACCGTGCGTTCTCTAACCCGCCTTTTTTCTTCTCGTTTAAATGTTGCATTACGACAAATAAATGAAAGCCGACCAAGGAAGTTTATAAAGGTTGAAAAATATCCAGCGGCATTTCGATGTTTGATCAATGTTACTTTGAGCAAAACCCGTTCTCGCAAACCTCGTGTGGCAGGTGAATCTGCGTTTCGTTTTCGTCCTCACATTTCGCGGTACAGTGTAGATCTCACATGTATCCCACAGTTGAGTCAAGCCAGGACTAGCAAAGTTACGTGCCAGAGCTTTCCGCAAGTACAGTTGCACAACTCTTCATATCACGCGCTTCAGGTCCCAATAAAAAGAGACCGTATTTCTTTCTTTCCTCATTTTTTACCTTTATTTCGTTACAAGAAAGATGTGAATCTCGACGATTTTTCCTGAGATGCAGCTGACTAAATGCAATGACGAACGTTAAAGCGCGTGCACAGCGAAGGCCGAATCCTTCCCGATTCTGGCTCATTATGCCGACGGTATTTATACGTGTCTTCACTTGAACAATACCACCCGTATCAATAGGCAATGATCATCACGCGTCGCCGGGGAAAAGGCTGGTGAGAACACGCAGGGCGTAGATTGATTCAGTTCATACGTCAAAGGGAGCGCTAGGCAACAAATACACAGGTAACAAGAGGACAGAACGTGCCTGTACGTGCTTAGCCTAGCGCCATTTTGATAATGTATCGCTTTTACATTTTCTGTTTCCCCTGTGCCTTTTGTTTCGCTATCTTCTTCACTGTTCAGCTTCACACACGGGTCATTCCTTCGTCACTGATATTAGCTGCACCAAGGAACGTTTTTTAATAAAAGATCTCAGTTACAAAAGAACAGTAGATGGCTTGTTTTTCTTTTGTTTCTGGCGTATATGGTGTCAAGCGCTGCCTGCTCTAGCATAATTATGAACCCAAATCGATTCGCCCACCTATCCGCTATCCTGCCATATGGTTCAGTCACTTTTTTTTTTTTTTTGAGACAGATGCGTCACGCACGCGTTAGTCTGAAATACACGCATGCTTTAGAGTTATATTAATTACAGCGACATTACGCGGAGGCACTTGCGTATACAACCCTACGAGAGCCACAGATCGAAACGTTTGGGCCGTTACGGAGGCCGGTGGCAATCGCTGGTTTTGCTAGCAAGTTGATGCACAGAAGTTGCTGGCGCCCGACGAACGCTCGCCAACCACGCATTAGCAGGTTCTGCAGTATAGATGTAATAGCAGGCACACGGTGTTTACGCAAAGACCTGGCCAAAGCGGCCCCGATTTCATTTCCTCTAGAGAATCCGTTCTCCTTTTCTCCTCCGCTATACCGCGCTTTCCATTCTGGTTTCATCGCGCATTCTTTTCTCTTTCTTTTTTTCGTCTTTGTGACTTTTTTTTTTCTTGTGGTGAGAAAGCGGGGGGGGGGGGGGGGTGAATGCGATCGTCATAACAGCAACGCCGATCGAGACCGGCTACTTTCCATGACGTCACTACGAGGGCGTCTTTCATATATGTGCGTTCAGTTTACGTTGCGCAATAAATAACTGCACCAGGTACGCTAATCGATGGTCTAGAAAATGGTCTGCGACAAGGAATGGAGTCGCCCGTGTGGACACAGGAGAAGGAGGGGGAAACCATAGAATGTTGTGCCCTCCGCGAGGAGTTTCGTGCCCGCGCGAATAGCGGTGGAGCAAAGAACGTTGAACGGTATTTTTGGACAAGCATGTCCTCTGAGATATCGACAGCGCGAGCAGCAATTTTGGGAAGGCTGCTACTTTAGAACATATACCCTCCGCTCCACGTCGTCCCTCCTCGCTATCTCCACTACGCAAACTTAAAGTCTCGAAACAGATTGAAAAGTACATTATCTTTTCTACGATATATGAAGCAACGCTGCTGCGGCTTACACGGTCATATTTTATCTCTCTAATTGTTCCATCGCACTCAGTTGTGTTTATTACGTGGTATGACTCCCCTCACCTGTCGTCTTTTCAAAGCACTTGAGTGCTTTACGTTCAATTTTTCACATAATTTTATTTTATCCATAACACCGGACAGTTAAAATACACGTGTCGCTGATGTAAAAGCTAGCAGCTAAATCTAAGGTAGCCGCACAACCTAATTACCATGGAACCGTAATAGTGGCAATCTTTATGTTAGAAAATGTTATCGTAATTATTTAAGCGCACCTTGGGACGATGTACTACTTTGGGAAACTACTGAGTCGGTTATCTATATTTGATCCAGCTTTACCAAAGGTGCAGTATTATAGTTTTAGTCAACTTCGTCAGTATATGAAGTTCTTCATCAGCTACGGTATTTTTCTGCGTCGTAATGTTTTGCTTACATAACTGCCCACAACGCCTCTTACGTCATTCGTTTTCACTTCCGGCAATACGTAAATCCTCAGAGCGCACACTATAACATTTCTTATACCGCTTGATTACGCTATTTAGGATATGGCGAAACTGGGTGATGCTACCTTCTATATTGATCATACTTTTATGTTCGCGGTGGTCCCGTACGCACAGCGCGGTCCTTATAAAAGAGGGCCAATCATTTAACGGCGTAGTGGCGCCAGCCAATCGTGAGAGTCGTCGGTTTAACCGGAGAAAAAAAGCTCGCTGTGGTAGAGCGCTCTTCCGTATTCGCAAGTCTTGCGGCTTCAAGTAATCGCAACTCAAAAAAAAAAAAAAAAAAAAAGACGGTTAGTTCGCAAGCTGCCTACGGGATGGCGCCCGCAGTCAGGAAAGTGCCGCCTTCCTGCTTTTTCCGCCGAGGCTTTCTTTCTTTTCTTTCTTTTTTTATTTTTTATCTTGGCAACTATCGCTCTGACCCGAGGTTATTGCTCGCGTTTGTTACGCAAGCAAACAATGAACCTAGGCCAACGACACAGCCGGGGCGGAAATGCGAGCTCCGCTGCAATGCTTATTTTAACAGTGCTGGAACAAAAGTATTGCGCCCCTCGTTTTATTAAAGCCAACGTTTACGTAAATCACCTATTTCTCAAATAATGCGCACACAGTAACACGCATAAAACACATATTGAGCATACGCATGCTTAGGCACGTACAACGCACTCGAACTTCGAGTGCGCATCAACGCGCGCATTCAAAGTTCGCGCACACGTTTCAAGAGGCTGAAGTAATTTATCAGACTATTTCGAATAACGAGTCAAAGCACGCCTTTACGGCGCCTTCTGTATTGGAATACCCCGAATCGAAATATTCTAACAAATATACTCACTTCGGTGCTCGAAATGCCTAGGTGTTATGCGGAACGCAAAATAGTTATCCAGTTGTACTCGGGTAATGGTAATCGGCTAGGAAGCGCTCCAAAAAGTAAGAATCGTTAAATGGTGTAGGGTTGTCCAATCTTTTATATCGTGGAAGGAGGAGGAGGAAGAGGAAAGGAGGAAAGACAGGGAGGTTAGCCAGTGCTGAGACCGGCTGGCTACCCTGTGCAGGGGAAGAAGGGTAAGGGGGAATGAAAGATAGCAGAAATCGTGGAAAACCGTCATGCAATGCATAGGCCAAGCTTTGATGACATTGTACGAATGTTTTGGACCTCATCGCAACTCCGTCTTGATGCTCATGTGACATCCATCACCATGCCCCACTAATTTGACATCATCACCATATGGGTGAGGCTTTAGACAGCATATCGAGTTATGATCGTGGGGCCTTCCGGTAACTATGCCTCCTTAGGTATCTTCGCCCTTCTCACAACGCCGTTGCATCTGCAAGCGTACTCTGTAGTCTCTGCTTGTTCTATTTCAGTTCATATAATCGTTAATAACTGCTTACAAATGTGTCAAGCAAAGCTGTGAAAAACTATAGGACCGTCACAACGAAAATAGGCTCCGACGGTCACTCTATCTGCACTACCTCTACCCAGATTGAGCGTTTCTTTCGGGAAACGCAGTGGCGGAACACGTAGCGTCACTCGACCACTCATTTGTGGAGTTTTACGTCCGGACCCACGACATGATTATTAGAGACGCCGTAGTGGAGATCTCCGGAAATTTCGACCAGCTGGGGTTCTTTAACGCGCCCTGACATCGCACAGTACACACGGGCCTCAACATTTCGCATCTATCGAAATGCAGCCGCCGCGGCGTGGATTCGTTATCACTCATCGATTGGGTTCAAAGTCTATTGAAAAGGGGTCTGGCTGATGCGGTGATATAGCCGCGCGACTGTTGCATTACTACCTCGATCATGACACCAGGGTGCCTCAAACTGCGGTGGCAACGATGAAGTGAATCAGTCTGCAGAAACATTCCTATCAGCTGATATTTGCATGCCTGCTTATGTGAAAACTAAGCTGAACGCGCAAATGCGAAGGCATCTTCTATAGTTGTCGCTTCGCTATTGACAAGGAACCGAAGAGTCAAAATAAGCACACATTGTTTCGCGTTGTTTCTAGGCGAACAGCGGAACGAAAACAAAATGGTTAAGCCACTACAGGACGTTGTATTTCAGTCGCAAGGACACTAGCTCAGCTTGGCGCGTGTTTCTCTTTATTACGTGTCCGAGATACGCATCGCTGAGGAGAGATTACAAGAGAGTCGCTGTCAACGCGATTGACTTTGTCTAAATGCACAAGAGAGTAACAACTTTCCCTGCGCTCTTTGGTACGAGATAAGTGGCGGTGCCCCGATAACGACCAATGATAATGAGCGCACATGAGTTGCTAGGCGGTCACTTCATCCAATGGGTGTAGAAGTTTTGCCTAAGTGGATGACGCGCATTCGTTTTCATTGTATGCATTTCGCGCTATCGTTTCTAGAGTATTCGATCGCTCTTAGAAGCTTGCATGCCACAGTGTTACCTCGGCCAGATTTCACAAAACTTTTTGTGCGTAAATTACGCCATTGGCCAGCCGTCCCGCTCAGCATTGGCTGATATATTCTCTTACGAACGTCTTTAGGGTGAAATTTTTCTGCGATTACAGGCCCTGAAATTCAGTCCACAAGGACGTACACACCACGTCTATAGGAAGTTGCAGCATCCCAGCCCACAGGCGCCGCGAGTACATGAACAACACGGCGTTCGTGTTGTTCACTGCTCTCCTTGTGTCCGTGTCCTGCACGCCTCTTCTTTTGATTATGGACTGTTACCAACTCGCTCAACTTTCTGTCCTTTTGAGTCCACAAGATTTTGCTCTATTATGCCATGCCTCCGGTAATTATATATGCGGCATCGGGACTGGCTGTGATTCGCTATCCCGATGAAGTTCTAGCCTATGCTGTTCTAGTCTATATAGAACAGCATCGAACACTTTGTGAAATACGTATTCCCCCTTTCCATTCACCGACTGTAGGGTAGCCAACTGGACGCCTTTCTAGTTAACCTCCCTGCCTTTCCGTTTTTCCCCTTTTCCTTCCGTTCTGAAATACGGGAATTGGAACTGGTGCTGGTCAGTAAAGCACCATATATAGTAGGACTCCTGTAGTACATGAAAGCTCGGCTGAACAAAAAGTGGTGTCAATGTTCCGATGAAGGCACTCCCGAAATTCAATTAACCCTAGTGAGAACGTCTCCGATGTTTTCATTCCTTAATGTTTTGACTCCTTAACATTCTTCGCGAGTGGCTGTTTACCTTCGCTATGCATACGTCGAACATTACCAAGCTTCTAAGCAGTTTAGCATAGGTTGTGTTTCTATCTCTCTTTCTTTCTTTCTTTTTTTTTTCTTTTGAGCGACGACCTTACAAACAGAACGCAATAATGATTCACCAACAAAGAAGAAAACCAAATCCCAGATTCGGGTTAATTCCTCTTCTACTCTTTCCTTTTGTTTCTTTCGCTGTTGAGCAAACGCAGATCTACAGTCAAGCAATCAAAATTAGTCCTTCCTAAACGCATCTCCGCAGTGGCCACGCGTAGGACGTACACACCACGTCTATAGGAAGTTGCAGCATCCCAGCCCACAGGCGCCGCGAGTACATGCGGTATCTACCAGGTGGGCGAATCGTTGAACACATGTTTATCTGAAAACCGGCGGAGCCTATCCATTTCCTGCGCCCAGCTGCACCGCCATCCGAAGCCAACGGAGAGGGCATAAGAATGAAGAAGAGTATCGGGCCACAGTATATATCAACGAAATAATAACGGCGAGAGAGAGAGAGAGAGAGAATAGCCGTAAGCCTGTCGCGTATTTTTCTCTTTATTTCCATCGCGCTCTTTTATTCTTTCTTCTTTTTTGCTACGCGTATACGGTATACGGCGAGCGACACAGGACGTCAACAAGGACATACGAACAGGGGACTAGACGCGACGCGGCGAAGATCGCTCGAGCGGGCCCGTTGCCAGCACGCGTTGTCGTCGCTGGTCAACTGCCGAGCACCTGAGATCACGCCACTCGCCAAGCAGGGGGGCGACGATGCGCCACTCTTCCGTGCGCGCAGTTATACGGCTGTTTACCTGCTTGCATTCATGCACACATTTCTGTCCCGCAGAATCATGTATGTGTTTTCGTTCTAGGGGCCTTTGATCGTGTGCGTGTGAGTGAGTGAGTGAGTGAGTGAGTGAGTGAGTGAGTGAGTGAGTGAGTGAGTGAGTGAGTGAGTGAGTGAGTGAGTGAGTGAGTGCACGTACGTGTGTGTGTGTGCGTGTGTTGCATGATGACGGATAAATTCAATTGTTGTTTCAGAGGAAATGACGTGCGACGGAAAACGATCGCTAGAAATCCGAGCACAGGGGCCAACGCTCGCACTCGGTGAACAACAAAGTACGAACCACGGAGTCTGGCGGTGTCACGAAAGGCGAAATTAATTAGACGCCTGGAAGCGGAGCCTAATTAATTTGGTAGGGTTGGTAGTGGCCCTGCGCTAAAGAAAGAGCTCGACAGTGGCCCACGCCGAGTGAGTTATTTTTTTAGCCAGTGAAAACAACAGCGTTGGCACTAGCAAGATGTTTTCGTTGTTCTGTGGCCTGCTGACATCTACGTCAAGTAAGCAGAGAGAGAGAGGTTCAAAAAATGCGTGCATGCTAACCAGAAAGTTTGTTTTATACTTAAGTTTCGGAGCAGGAAACGAAATAAAAGCAAGAGAGGTAGCGAGGGGAGAGCTGCGAGCGCATAACCTGTGCACGTGCGTAGGCAGCGCTGTGCAGTCAGTGCACTCGCACAAGCAAGTAAACATCACGTCGACAACGAAGTTCCTCCACTGCCCTTTCAGTCGTTGATGGGTGTGTGGCGTGGGGTGTGCGAATAATCGAAAAATTTAATACCAGTTTGAGTATATAGTGTCCTATTTGAACCGAATAGCCCTGGTTCGTAAACACAAACAGTTTTCAAATAGTTTCGTTTCAAAACGTTAGCTTCACCGAAATAATGACAAAACTGGCTCAAGAGAAAGATAAATCTAATTCCGTTTGCACATTATAGGCAAAAGCATAAAACACCTATGTAGTTCGGAAGGCTGTTTCGCGTGGGAAGCGTGATTTTACTGGTTATGCAACAATCGCTCGAAATTTTTGAACATAGATTTACAGCAGCTGTGTGAACGGATGTTGTATATTCCAGAATTACTCGGAATGCATTCGATGTTCGATTAGGTCTGATCCTAATTCTATTCAGTGTCAAAAATCACTACTGGCGCACACCTAGTTCGGACGATATAACATCAGTACCTGCACATGCAGTGGAATGGTCAGCTGAACGCCAAGGGCGCTTATATGTATTTGTATACGTGAAATCGAGGATAGCGGCACAGCCTAGGGCTTATGTCCTCGTAGGCGAAGACATCACATATACTACTGCCAGTCATTCTCATTAATGCTGCTGCTGCGTAAGATTAGTGCTGCTGCTGCGTGACAGCGGCTAAGCCGGAATCAACACAACAGGAATTCCTGGCGTCAGCGCACGCTCAGTAGAGGTTAGGATTAAACTAGCATGTCATGCTTGTTTGCATGCATTCCTACGTGTCCTTACGCCAAACCATATCAGCACCTCGACAATGGAACATAACTTATGACACCCTCCTCTGGTTTCTACATTTCAAATAATTGCTTTTACTGAGCCCTCTGTACCAGCCGTGCTAGATCAGTGGTTAGGTGTTGACTTGCTCAGCTCGAGGGCGCCCAGCCACGGTGGTCTAGTGGCTATGACACTCGGGTGCTGATCAGAAGGTCGCGGGATCGAATCCCGGCCGCGGCGGCTGCATTTCGATGGAGGCGAAATGTAGAGGCCCGTGTACTATGGGACGTCAGTGCACGTCGAAGAGACCCAGGCGGACGCAATTTCCGGAGCCGTCCACTATGGCGCCTGTCATATCATAGTTTCGGGCGCGAAACCCCACAAATCAATCTAGCTATAAGGTGACCATATTTCAAAACGAGCAAAGTGCAGAAAACAAACGTGTACTTAGCTTTAGGCACACGTTAAAGAACCCCAGGTGGTCAAAATTATTCTGGAGCCCTCCACGATATACGGGGCGTGCCTCATATTCATATCGTGGTTTTCGCACGTAAGACACCAGCAGTTATTATATGACTCATTCGTTTGTTGTTGTTGTTTTTTCTTCGTTTCTTGTACCACCAAGATAGCTGATTTTTTTTCAACTTCGTTGATTAATGAGTCGTTCGTGTTGCTAAACCATCAGCTACCACCTCTTTTCGGTGGAATCGTAACTGCGCAGCGCGAGTGCCACACCACGGCATCACTAGCTCCGACCTTGAGGTGCAAAATTCAGTTTGTTATCCGTTGCAAGTTCTGTTTATAAGGCACAAGTCGAACTGCGCAGGACAAAGCTACGCTAATTGGCAACTCTCGCGTCGCCCCTCAAACAAACACACACGCTGACGTCGCGCGCGACTTTCCAGGGCCTGCATACGCTCGGACTCGCCGCGGCCTCGTCCCGGCCATCGGCGCGCGAGGCGACGTTGCGCTAACAGCTGGCGACGTCACGAGCGGCAGTTGCGACATAGGGGTTGCCCGACCTTGAAGTCCCAGCGCCGGCAAGCTTCCGCGTACTGGGCGCAGCATGCGCTTCGATCTGGCGTGCATGCGATGGTCGCATAAACGCCTCTCGCCCACATAGAGCCGGACGCGCGGTTGTTTGTCCTTCTGTATAGGAACCCGCGTATCCTGCGTCAGCACCACGGCCTTCCCGATGTAGCCTGACGGGCTCCAGCTGTCCCTCTTCCGCCGGATAGAAACAATAGATGCGGCAGGGGATAATGGCTCCGACGATCATGGCTGCCGCGTACTCTTCCTGCCTGACGTAACAGTTGCGGAAACAGGGAGCGCAGCTGACGCGCGAGAACTGAGTGAAACCGAGCCTTCGGCTCGGACGTTGCCTCGAGCTCGGGGGCGGATAGGAGTACGCGTTAAACGCCGGCAGGCAGCGCAATGCCCGAGGTCGATGCTCTCCCTGCTGTCTCGATGTCGGCTTGGTTACGTGGGTAAAAAGAAACAGTTTGGCGTACTTTGCGGCAGCCCTGTTGCAGAGAGTGCAACCGAGTCAGCCTTATACTTACGAATACTGAGCGTATGCGAAGTGACGGTTACAAACCTGGCAGCGAAATCGCTCAAAGTGTATCGAATTGCATTAAGCTATCCAGGGTCCTAACCCTGGGTGGTTGCATGTAGTTCGCTGCACGGGAGCTGGCTTAGAGCTACACCTAACGATGACGACAACGAAGCTTGACAACGTCCCTTGACGACCAAGCTCTCAAAATCATCAATAGTCAAAGTGTGTTGTTGACGAAACGATCCGGACCTTAATTAAAGAACGCAAACAACAAACAGAGGAACAAAACCAAATGACGGGAACAAAGGTGCCGGCAATCAAATTCCCACGCGCAGATGTGCCCGAAAAGTACGTATATGGCTGCCGAAGAGATTCACGATGCCGCTTCGTGTTACGACGTTGACAATAATGTACTAAGGTTTTAAGGAAGGCTCTGGTAAGGTCGCAGTAAATATAACAGGCAGTGCAGGGCAGGAAGTAAAAATGTAGAGACCAGGAAATTTCAACTTTGTGTCTAAGTGCGGTACCACAATGACAGGCGCGCCTTCGCGCGATGTCAACGGAGAACTCGTTTTAGGCCTCACGGTCGTCGCCACAAACGTCCTGCGAACTGAAACGACGCTAGCACGCAAGGCTTTCCCGTTCTGCGTAGACGGCGTCCCTGTGCTTTTCTTCGCTGACTGCAGAACTAAACCCGGACTGTCAACCCCACCGCCGCGGTTCTGCATAATCCCTGGCTTCTTCGAGTTTTTAGCGCGGAAATAACTGGAAGGCCATTGCTCGCCGCTGCTCGTTTGAAGGGTTGACGAAAAGCCATTCTTTGGGGTTGTACGAAAAGTGAAACTTAGCACCCAACCAGATACAAATCGAACTACGAATTGAACAGTGATGAAACCGATTCGAATACGAATGCAAATCGAATACTAGTCGCATAGTCTTCGAATAGTAAAGCAGAAATTTTCAAAAGAGCTCGAAAATTCTAAGACATTTTATTCAAAAGATGTGGTCATAAATATTCACAAAGGAACATTATGATTAAATTTAACCGGCAAAAAATACAGTTATGTAAAATGACGTAAGCACTGACTACAGCCTCTGAGATATCAAGTAACTGTGGGTGCCACTTGACCACCATATTATTTCATTTCATTTCATTTATTATACCCTCAGGGCCAAGACAAGTCATTACAGAGAGGTGTGGGCTAGCTTAAAACATTGACATTTAAGATTCAGGAGGTACACAAATAAGTGAAAAAGAAAAGATTTTACAGAATACAATACAAAATATACAAGAAATAGAAAATACAAGAAATACGTCTGAGTGAGGAAGATTTTTGCATATAATGCAACACAAGGTTTGCAGAAACTACAGAAAATACGTTATACTTGCAAGAAATACAATATAGAATACTACATACAGGATATACAAGGAAGGAAACTTGTGTAGTTATTCAATGAAGTCGTTTAAGGCAACACGAAACAAGGAATTAATGTATCGCTTGCCTATCACGCGACCGATGCCTATTTACCATGATCGTCTCCTTTAAATTTTTCTGAAAAGGCTTCAATATGTCATGTGACGCCCTCTCCTAGCTTTATTGCTTCCTCCGTGCGCGCGAGCATGTTAGCGAGGGCTCTGACGCGTCGCCAAGAGCTCGGCGAAAAAAAAAAAAAAAGCTACAAATATCATGGTAATGACAGTACCGTATGGAAGTCTTGTAAATTCCATAAGTTACAGTTATGTATGAAGAGCGATCGCAATCCGTGCGACTCCAATCATTTAACAATTCCTGAAAAAATTCATGCTCGCTGCTAGACACCCAACCCTACATCTTCCCATTTCCTGCAATAAGACAGGGTGAGAACCGTATCGACTGCTTCCGAAGATAAGCTCGCAAGGTGTGTTCTGGCATGACGCAAGTTGTAGTGCTGTATGAGGAGTGATTACAATCGGTCGACTCATATTACACAGACAATACGGGAAAAAATTCATGCGCACTGCTGGACGAACAATAGCTTTCCATTTTTTGCAATAAGAATGAGTAAGAGGCCTAGCTTTAGAAGATTAGCTCGAACTAGTTATTTATGGAAAGCAGAAGTTACGATTGTTCAAGCTTTCTGAAGGCTATCGTAGTCGACTGCTTATGCGTTGATGTTGTGTATCGTAACTGAAGTCACATTGTCATTTTCTATGAAGGAAGCCGCTTCTAATGTTATAAATTGCAATGAAGGGTCTGTCAGGCGAGAAAAAGTCACGATTCTACACATTAGCAGTGCCAAAAAAAGAAAGCAAACAAACCGGGAAGGATAAGACAAGACGAAGCCAACTTCCTTCAGCCGGGATATGAGGACTGGTGTTACTGTTCCGTTGTTTCTCTATGAAAGAAGCATCTTATCTTAGGGACTGCCTGCTCTCAAAGCCCGATGAGAGGTGACGAAAGGAAAGACAATATTCCTTATTGTTTTGTTTGATTTTTGTTGGTCGCCACTGCCCTGCTGTCGACTGACACGTCCACGTTCAGTAAAACTATGACGACCTGTCTGCTTCGTGTGGTCTGTTCGCTCTTTTTTATTCATCTTATTTCCGCTGATAATATTTAAGACCAAACAAACCAACGTGCCCCAGCTTTCCGCTTCAAAATTCAAGAGCTGCACCCCTCCGACGTGATCCTCAGTTCCACTATGCCTGCCTCGCCCGACCTTGGCCCGACGGGGTTCAAGTTCAACCGCGGCTCTAAATTGGGACTCAGAGAAAAGGGGTTCTCCCAGGCGAGCCATTCCGGATATAGAGTTCGGATTCAAGCTCGCAGGAAGCTCGACTGCTGGATACCATACGGTCCACGGGTGCACCGTCTTTGAAGCTGTGACCTGAGAGAGGAGCATGCACTGGAGCTTTCTTTTAAGGAAGACAGCTTGTGACGAGACGGAATAAAAAAAATTAAAAAAGGAACCAGAGCCGAAGGCAGGCGGCGCAGTACAGATGAAAGTTGAAGACTTGCAGAGGCGGGAAAGGCTGGGAAGCCTGAAGCACAGGCGGCAACGGCACACTTCATCGCTCCGACAGCAACAGCTGTCTGGGACCCGAATGGCAACTTCGAGGCTCTTTGTAATTCTTTCACCTTCTGTCGCAGGGGACGCAGACTGACGCTGCTACGGTGACGGGCTGTAACTGACAACCTAGCGTCGCCAACCTGGCCCGCTAGGTGCTGTGCGACGCAGTATTTCGAGGAACTTTGTCTTTCCGAGGGACTATTTTCTGCGCGGGTGTGAAAAGTTGTCGCGTGAAGGATGAGGGGTGTGCGAGGAAGCCGATTTTTCGCTTAAAATGGTGATGCGGCGCTTCGCCAGAGCGAGACGACCCCTCGGCCGGGCTCCTGTTTCGGCTCCGCTGTTTTTTGCCACGCGAACGTTAATGTAGTGAAACAGGTGTCTAACAGCATTCCAGCATTTCAACAATGCCACTTAAAGGGAACAAACATGTAGCCAATATTATTTTTATTCTGTATTCATTTCTGTTATCGTTTGGCCGCCAACGTCAGTTATTTCCGGACGCATACCCTTTAAAATGACATGATGCTGCCCCTGCATACCTCTATCAGAGGGGGGCAAAGAAGAAGCGACAAGGATCTGATTGTTTTAGAATCCATGCAACCTATCGGTAGTAAGTTACTTGGCATTATAGGTTGCCCTGAAGGGTACCGTGTTTAGAGTGATACGCGTGCCCACAAGTGTCAGTAATGATTGATTGCTGGGGTTTTACGTCACAAAACCACGATATGATTATGAGAGGCGCCGTAGAGGAGGGCTCCGCAAACTTCGACCACTTGAGGTTCTTTAACGTGCACGGACATCACACAGTACACGGGCCTCAACATATCGCCTTCGCCGAAATGGCAGCCGTCGCGGCAGGGACTCGATCCCGCGACGTTCGGATCACCAGCCGAGTTCCGCTGCTACTAGACCGCCGTGGCTGGGCACAAGTGTAAGGAAAATGGTACTCAAGTTCAAGGAAAGATGGAGGCTTGAACTTAGGAAAATAAGATCATTGAATGGGAATGTACCTGGCTTCAGCGACGTTTCTGTTCAAAGATTTTTTCAAGGAAATCCGTAGTTATTTGAGAAGTTGGCTAGAAATTGACCCGTCATGCTACGTGGTTGACATTTTACCTCGTGTTAGCTGCTAAGCACGGCTTCATACCTTAGTTGTAGCTTTTTCTTCACGTATACTCTGGACGACAGCAGATACTCACTATCCACCCGTAATGGTAACGTAGTGGCTGTGCAGTTGTGCGGCTCAGCACGAGGTCGCGCGTTCGATGGAGACGGAAATGCTAGAGGCACGTGTTGAGTGACTTGACTCTGAATGTTTTTTTAGAACCCTAGGTGATCAAAATTTTCGGAATCCTTCACCATGGCGTTCCTCTCCTTTCTACTCTTTCAATCGAAAATGCCTTCATCAAAAATGCCACGACAGCGGCCGGGATCTAACACACGTCTTTCGCGTCAATAGCCAAGAGCCATAGCCGTCATATATACCACCACGACGGACAGTTCTTGAATGTCGGCTGCTGATCCGAGGGTCGCGGGATCGAATCCCGGCCGCGGCGGCTGCATTTCGATGGAGGCGAAATGTTGAGGCCCGTGTACTGTGCGATGTCAGTGCACGTTAAAGAAGTCCAGATGGTCGAAATTTCCGGAGACTTCCACTACGGCGTCTCTCCTAATCATAGCTGGTTTTGGGACATTAAACCCCACAAATCAATCAATCAATCAATCAATCAATCAATCAATCAATCAATCAATCAATCAATCACTTCTTGAAAGTCTAAGCTGAGCTAATACTTCCAGCGTCGTGTTCTCTTCATTCGTTCTTGTCTGCTTCGCACATTTACTTGTCATTATGACGCAATTACATAGCCGTACCTCAACACGTAATTTTATATAGACAACGCTGCGTCCGAAGCTTTACGTCTAGGATGTCTAGGCTTCTATTCTTTCCATCGTATGCAACGAGCAGATCAAAAACCTCAATATCAGCATACTTTGATCCAGGAGGATTTGCCACCGAGGACACCGCCTATATCCACAACTTGTCGCTAATGGCGTCGCCTTCGTTTACCGGGGTAACTCGAACGTTCTGACTAAAGCCGCATTCTGGCATTTGTACTTCGAACTCGACGAAACCTCGACGGTTAGGCGGTTAGGGATCAAGTATATACGGCCTTCGAGCTCATGGACGTCAGACGTCAGGCACAGCCGACACTGAGGGTGGCCCCTCGGTAACGACCTGCTAATGCTGCGCCTTAGATCACGAACATTCGGACGTATTGCGCAAGCTGGGCTGCCGCTCAGCGCACCGAAGGTCAGCGCCCACGCTGAACCTTTTGTATTTCTTTCGTTTCTTTTGTTCGTTTTTTTTTTTTCTGTCCAGCACGCCAAAGCAGTGGCTTGAAGCGAGAGACAGGTCCGATGTCGAGACGGCTCACGACTTGGCGCATTGACCGCCTGCTGCTGGGTCGCCGTACGATCTATACCAGGGTCCCCTCAAGTGGGAAACAAAAGACCATCTTTCTTGCGCAAAGCCTGTCCGGGACGTCTGATGATTCCGCACAACCATCAGTGCCATGGCTATAGCAGCGGCCGTCTCGTTCGTGTGCTGCGTTGCTTCCTCCCGTTTCAGAGTGAGCGGCGACGCAGCATCGTCACTGAGAAAGACAGCGCATTGTTTTTGCGTCCCCAGTCACACACACACACACACATACGGGGCTGCTTTCATTCAAACGCCACGATGGCCTTGAATGTATATGTGCCCGTTTCCGCGTGCCTCGCTATGGCATGTCGTGGGAATCGGTGGTGCCGCATGTGGCAATGCGAAACCGGCTCGGTGTAAGAACCACGAACCAAAGCTAAACTGCGGTTAAGCTGAAGCTATAGGATATGAAATATTTCATCTGTGCCACTCTGAAGGGGCCAATCCGGCTGCATTTATATATTCTGGTACTAGGGGGCAAGAAAACAACAGCGGTTCCGATTTTCGCGAAATATGACCATAACCTGCATGGAGGTTCAGCTCAACCGTCGCTACAGTGTGTTCCCCGGAAACATAACCAGTGTCACAGCCCATTAAACAAATAATCGTACTAAGTAAATCCTGAAGACACACTGACAGAAAGAAGCCAAGCTGCTACCGGTTGCCAGATGAATTTTACGAGTAGCGACACCCTTAAAACGTCACTCACGGGGTTGGGGCAGAAATTTTTAGCGGTGCACACTTCGAGAGCAGGGCGAAATGGTGTCAAAATGTTACCGTTAAACATTTTCAAATTTTCCTCACAATAACGTCAGTCAACTTCGCTATATATTACGGTAGCATGACGTCGTAAAAAAAAAAAGTGGAACCTCTCTACAACATATAACAAAGATGATTTTCGGTGGTGCACTTCTACACGAACTCACCGCTCGCAATGCGTTAGCATCGACTCCAATATATTCGCACATGGATAACGGAAGCAAGGGCCGCTCAACGTAGGAAGAAGCCTTGTCAGTAATATAACCATATTTCTGACCGGGTACTTTATTATGAGTCAGTGTATCATGTATATTTGCAAGGGGTGTACTGAACTGATAAAGGTTCGCTTCATGCTGAAACATTCGCCTGTCTTATCAATGTCACCGTCTCCTCCTCGTGGGTCCTCAGCGGTACCTTAACTGTTGCCTGATCCATGTTAGTCGAGAGCTACGTTGACTACGTGACAGCGAAGAAGCGTAATTAACGGAAATACCGTATGCATCATGTTACATTCGCTCTATCCCGTAATAGTTGTATGTGACATTATCGGTCAATGACGCCTGCGAAGGAATGCAGTAATTTTCGGTGGCCATTTAAACGTCATGACGTTTAAATGGCCACTGTAAATGAAGACCGCCTGCAGGCTGTTTTCATTCGCATAGTTTTTCTCTGTGGTTCTTGCGATATCTTCTCCTGTGACAAATAAGAAACACTTCATGAAACGATAGAAATGTGACAAATAGGATCAAACCGCTTCAATGAGTTCCTTTAAAGAATGTCTGCACCACTGCTTTGACGTATACTATAGTCAGAAACCGCTGCCGATTGGTCGTGGAGGCTCGTATCAACACGAGGGCCAAATATTATTACACTGCACGCATAAGCGAATTTGCAACTTCTTCGCAAATACGACTGAAGATCGCCCGCGGCTCTTCTTTCAACAAAAATTACACGTCACTAAAGGAGCACCCATAGTGCGTCGCTCGGTTTTGTTGAAAGGAAGCCAGGTGGTTTCCAGCTGCTTTTGAAACGAAACTGCCAATTCTCTCGTGCGTGCAGTGCTATAAACATTTCACTCACATGTTGGCGCAGGCCTTGACGAGTGATCGGCAGTGTTTTCTGGTTATGCTCAGAATGTGTTTCATGGCCCCTTTAAGCCAATACGACCGGCGCTACAGGGATCGTCTTGGCACTGACTGCGGCAACTGGCAACGCAAGATTACCAGCTGCTGATGACGTGATGACAGCCCTGAATCCCGAGTCTCGCGGGTGGTCGCGAGATGTTTTGTATGCGCGCCCGAGTGATCGTTTCCTCTCGTTAAGTATATAGGTGCATTACGCGTAAGTATAGCGGAAAGGTGATCCATACATCACGGCTGTTATTATGGCCGTGCGGACGCATGTGTACACCGTGAATGCCGTTCCTATCGCCAATCTATTCCCGACCAGTCGCGTTGCGTACGAGAACCGCAATTAAGCGTGCGAGATGTGCAATTTCTTGTACGCGCCCCAAGTGAAAATTGCTGTCATTAGAGAGACCGGAAGGAGAGGATAGGGTGCTCGCAGAGGCCACGCACAACAATCGCCGGGTCTCATGGCCAGCACGGCGTTATATAGCCGAACGCATTCACGGTTCTACTGCTGCTGCCGTGTCGCAGACGCAGTCATAGCCGCAGTCATAAGCCGCATGCAGAAAGCGTGTGTGTCGAAACTAGAACTCTAAAGTTCTTTATTCATGTCCGTTCTGATTTTTTTTTTTCCATGTAGTCGACGCGATGGGGTGGCGGCCTGCAAGAGCTGTCAGTAGATTTTGTGAGTTCTAGTCGATAATGGTGTCCCGTATAAGCACGTACGGAGGGAGGCCAGTCATGCACAAGCTATCCGATTGCATGCACTCTCCAAGCGCTGTGGTTCCTAAGAATGCCTGTAAACTTGTATCTAAGAGCCCCAAGCTGAGGCCATTGCGTTTGTCGGCGTCCTCATTGAAATCAGAATATCACCTGTTTACATTATTCGAGACACGTGTGTACTGCCGAGCAGGATCTTTGGTCAGCTAAACTGATCGTGAACGAGACACAATTGAAAGCAGGTCGTATTTGGCCCATCGCCGAAATCAGTGCTCGCCATAGCAAAGCGAAAATCAAACGGAGCGTGAAGACATGGTTGCCGGGCCCTTACACCAAGACAAAATGGACCAAACCCCCTTTGCCAGGTGGCTAAATGCGTGTGTTATTGGAATATGTTAATTGTAATTGACATCGCAAATGTCATCGTGCACAGTGCGCAAAGAGCAATGAGATTGATACAGTGTTAAGAATTTTCTTCATATATTCGTCCATTTATTATTATTATTATTATTATTATTATTATTATTATTATTATTATTATTATTATTATTATTATTATTACTGCGTTATTGTTCACAACAGCAACAATTTCACAATACTGTCTTGGGCTAGTTGTTGCACAGCTTAAAAAAAAAGGATGCGACGCAAACGTAAAATAATGAAAAAAAGTGAAACTGGCGCTCATTCTGTATTTCTGGCTTCTCCATTATTTTACTGTTGCACCACACCTTTTTTTCAATTAGGAATTTTGCACATTGAGGCACATATTCGAGCGAAGTGACATCTCGCATCCCTAGAAATGACAACAAATCCTGGTATCGACAACATGTTGCTCTAAAAAAATAATAACGTTCAAGTTTCGAGGCCTTGATAGCGGCACCGCATGCATCAACACGTCCGCCGCGGTATCGCCGTTTGTTCTCAGAACACTCTTTGCTTCCAGTATTTTTAGTTAGACCTTTTGTTTTTTCCACACAAGTCACAGTTGCAACGCCTGCCGCCGAAAGGCCGGAAACACCGCGGCGGTTTGTCACGCTTCCTGAGCGACAGGACGTCGCCGTTCCAAGACCAATGTTTTCGCCTTCGAAGCGCGCATCGCCTTTGGCTGTGCGACGCGCGAGCCCAGGTTGGTGTTACGCGGGGAAAACCCCCTCGAGTGACTAAAGGATTGGCGACGTGATCTATCGCGCCACTCCGCATGTGCACCGACAGTCACTACGCGGCGTTGGTCTGAATTTTTCGGGATGGCAGCGATGGGAAAAAAAAACCGACTCTGAATAACTACCGAAAGGGTAAAAACGAAATAAAGAGGGAGGCATTTTATGATAATCGAAGAGCAATAGCTTTACTGTTTGAAGCGAGATCGGGCTGCCTTATAACGCGTAGTTATAAAGCAAAATTCAGTAAAGAAGAAAAATGCATATGCTGTGAGGAAGATAGGGAAACGACGGAGCATGTTCTGATTGAATGCGGAAATATCCACCCAGGTATACGTTTGGGCACTACCCTACATGATGCCTTGGGTTTTAGGGAGAATAGTGTAAAGCTGAACATACCCCCGATTGAAATAAGTAAGAGACGGCTAGAATGCTGGCGGCAGAAAACCATAGAGAACGGACAAAAATATATATAGGGGAAAATAAGGACTAAGGAATAAGGGGCACAGAACTGGGCTATAAATTTACGTTTTAGCCATAGTATGAGCGATTTAATTGAAGTAGATTTAAAAGGCATGAGGACAACTTAAAGAGAGACGGAAAAAAAAGAAAAGTTCTTAAATTTTTTTTACGAGCCTGGTGGCGCACATGTCACCGCCCCGTTACAAAGGGGACGCTCATAGCATCCGTCCATCCATCCTGGAGTAACCGCCTTCCACAAATTTCAAGCGAAGATTTCATTGCCTATAAAGGAGTATAACGCGTATCGCACCCGACACAGAAATTCCTTCTCCTACCGACCAAACCACAAAGAAGAAAAAAAAAAAGGGGGGGGGGGGGGGCATGTTTCCAAGAGTGTGAAGGCGAAAGCTTAGCTGCAGCTGGATTTCCTGTTGAGCAGCTGTTGAACTGTTGAACTTCCTGTTGAACTGCCTGCTTATCTGCTGTCGAAGTTTGTAATAAGCGCCCTGCTGCTGTGTTGTCGAAGTCTGACTCGAAATTAGTGTCATGTTATGTACATTGCGTTATACATCACGTTATGCGTTACTAAATGCAGAAAGCTTTCACTCCATGTAAGATCACGTCAGCATACCCGGGCTGGGGCATAGAGACATAAGTCTCTCGCCTTAAATAGCGCGCACACACACACACACACACACACACACACACACACACACACACACACACACACACACACACACACTACTGGGTGTGAGTCTCGTCTGAGTGTGTAGTTAGCTGTCTGGAGTTCCCGTGAACATTGAACTAGGTAACGAAGCCGGAAGCCAGACGAATTCACATGGCGAATTCACAAACGACGCACTGCGCGCAGCAGCCTCCTCTGCCTTCCGCGAACGCGCCAAGTATCAAAGTTCTGCTGTTATACTTTTTACCACGCTTTATAGTTGTTTCTTTGTGCCGCAACTCGCATACAGCGCGCTCACGCAAGCAAACTCCGGACCGCACGCGCACCGTACCCTGAACGCAAGGCTATGCAACTCCGCCGCCCACGTCATCCACCCAACTAGTCGGAAGAGTTGCGGCGAAGGGGTTGCCGGGTCTCCGCACCGTAGCACGCGTCCGCACACGCCACCGACTCCTCAGCGTGGAGCCGCGCTCCGCTGACGGCCTGCGGGAGAGAGAAAGAAAGGCGCGGGCCCGATGACACGGGGCGACGCGCCGTGCCCGCGCCTACGGTCCACTGCGTGCCGAATAAGTAATGGCGGTGCTCCGCGGAGCGGCCGCCTCATTAGCCAAGCCGAATCGAGCCTCGGCATTTGCATAATTGCACGCGCCAAGCGGCGCCGAGAAACGGACGCTGCGGTCATCCAGATCTTCGCGTGGCCGACGCGCGGCTTCGCGTCGCTGACGCTGCTGCCACGATCACCTGGAGTTCAGGACGGAGCGCGGTGGGGCGCTGGCGGAGAAGGGGGAACGTTAGCGCCAGCGCTGGCGGACGCACGCTGTACGTATTGCGTGCTGCGAGATGATTCCTCTTCCACGGCGCGGAGGGAGAAGAAGCGCAAGATTGATGCCCTCTGAGTGAGCTCCTCGCCGGGAAAGTCTCGCTGGCGGTTGTAGCTCAGCTGGGAAAAGGCTGCAAGCGAATTAGGCAACAGCGGCACGGTCGTGCGCTGAACCGAGCGTGTTTTATACAGAATAACTTCGGTTCCGTGGGCCTTCGGTTGTGCTGCTCTGTATTGAATTGTGGCCCAATTTGTTCGTTCGTCGATGGCCGCTCGAAGACTCGTTAGCCTTACTTTTACTGCACGTAGTCATAATTTCTTTATGACTGTCTTAAAATCGGTACCGAAATCAAATCCCACCTGTTCCTGCAAGCACGCTCACCGCTGTGATTAGGAGAGCAAACACACATGGGAGCTTGTTCAACAAGTTCTTACTCTTGTAACAGGTTTCGTTAACTTATCGTGATGTTAGGTAAACACAGTGGTGTTAAGTGTTATCACGAATTTCATGGTCGTACGAGGAATAGCGCACACAAAGGCTGGGGAGAAGGGAGTTCCAGTCTTTACGTGCGCTATTACTCGTATGACTATGGGCCAACAAGCCCAAGCTGTTTTTCTAGTTATCATGATGTTAGGTTAACCTATCATGATGAAAGCAGCTCCAAGTAGCTGAATTAAAGCTGCGCAGCAGATATCTGACAAGAAAGCGAGTTGGCTCCTTCACCGACGGATCTGCTCGCGAACAGTATAAACCTATATATATATATATATATATATATATATATATATATATATATATATATATATATATATATATATATATATATTTGTAAACGTAACAGATGATAAAAGTTATCAACATCACGCAAAAAAGATTTCTCGATGGTAATCATGCACAAACCTGCGGCGCATGTGCAATAAATCACGCAATATAAAACGACGGCGTCGCAGAGAACAAACACACTATGAAAAAAACAACATACTTTCTACTGCATACAACTGTGACAGTCGCAACCGCCTTCTTCGGGAAGCTTGCATCGGCAATATTTGACACGCAAACCTAAACATGAAAACACGGTCATAAACAGACACAAATAGGTCGTCCGAATTTCAATATACGGGCGCTAATGAGCCCTGACAGAAGCTAAAACGACCCTTTCGCAACTCGTAAACACAGAGACAAGTGTTCCCCCGCAGATGTGGCCCTCACGCCGCCGTATCATCGTCGTTAACGTCGACCCAATTATTCCCCGAGCGCAAGAGGCGAGGCAACGAGTTCCTCGTTCGGAGTAAACAACGACGTGAAACATCTGGGGTCGCAGTTGCGTGCCAAACAGATGCACGTTCTATTCCTTACGCAACGGTCGCCCGTGCAGAATTCGAACTGCCGCGTGCGTACGCGCGCATGAGCGCGCGACCAAAGCATATGACATACAGCACGCGGCGTGCTCAACAGCCAGCGCCGTGTGCGAGGGTCACGGCAACCACCACTGCACGCACGTTTTCTGCGCCATCTCACACGTCGGCTTCTCGTAAGCGGAAGCCGTGGTTCACGGCTGAGTAAGCCTGTCGGTGCAGCCGACGGATCGAGCTCTCCCACCGCCAATGGCTTCACCAATTAGCTCCGAACCGCCGGTGAAAGCGTGTACCGGTAATGGCGTACAAGCCGCTGAGCTCCGGAAGCGAGCCGTATATTTGCGTGCCACTCACGCATCAGGGCGCAGTGTGTCACTGGTTCACTTACGATTGACGTTGCATTCAGATAGGCCAACCCGTATAGTCGCTTCCTTTCGGGTGAGGCGGGCTTCTCTTGTAGTTGTCGCCGTATAGCCGCCCTGCTGAAGCGCATAGCAACTGTTCTGCGCCCAGTGCGGCCACTGTATTAAGTGATCACTTCACTAAGCGTGAACGCAGGTGGAGTGGACTCGGCAGTCCCTGCATCTGAAGACTGTGAGCGCTAATTACGCACGTTGCACTATACTGGCTCGAAGGAGGAAAGGAGAAGGCAAATCTCTTAGAAGGAATTAGTTGCTTTCTATCTGCACTCACTTGTTTAGAAAGAATCGGGACGTCAGCTTGCAAACCAACCATCTATATAGGATGAGTAGGAGGTCTTAAAGGGGCCCAGTGACACTTTTTTAACATAGTCACAAAACGTTGCCAGTATTGCGCGCAGGTTCTTCATGTACACGTGCGCAAAATAATATTGCGCAAAATAATGAACTGCAAAATAAATTTGCAATTTGGTATCAATTACAAAATCGCCCGCTCTTCCTTCAACAATTGCCTTCGCAGGTAACACCCGCCACGTGGATTCACTTTTTTGCGCGCTCTCCAACAAAGATAGATACATTTTCTTTATTGGTTGAACTCCAAACGAAAATAAATAAAGCAGTGCTGAGGATGTTTCCTTGATCATGAAATAACAAATGCTAGCTCTGATTGAGTCAAGTGAGGTAGCCGATGATCTTTTGTGACGTCATTTAACGATAGAAGAGCGAGCGCATGTGAGCTGCATTCGAAGCCAAACTGCTGGCCAAATTGGCCAATTTCTTAGTGCGTGCAGTGTTCACCGGCCTCTCAAGTGTTCACAGGAGCCTTACAACTGACCGGCACCCTCTCCAAAGATGAAAAAAAAAAAAAAAATGTTGCAGCACCCTTTTAAAAAATGACTCCCTAAAAGCGATCGACATCTGCGATCGAGAAGAAAACGGTGAACTGCCCAGCTCGCCCTTTCGGCAGTTGCTACCACATTCAACCAACTAACAAAGGAGCGAGGTAAACTATAGAAAAATATAGCTTTTAAGTTAACTGCTGTGTAGAAACAATAAGAAAATAAGAGCTCGCTTTGAGTTTGTTGTCCTCGTACTAACAAAATCACAATGAGAACATGAATACGAAAGCACACTAAAATGGCTCTACAGTATACAATTTGCGGGTCCGATGCCTGCCGTCGGCAAATTGTCTTCTGGTTCGCTTTCGTTTTCGTTCTCCTCAATACTTCTATACACATGCCTTAAAAGAACAATTATTTATCCCATGTTTTTCAGCGCTTGTTCGTTCCTTGACGGTTATGACTATGGAGCGACGCGTGCGTCAAACTATAGCCGGGTCTAACCAAAAGAGAAACGTTACAGTAAGTATGGGTCTGGTTGTACGTCATCTTGTTGCGTGCTGCGGTGTAGTTGTGCGATTAGAGCCGCTCGTGAGCAAAATGTCCGTGGCTATTACCAGTGCTTCCTGTTTCTCTAGTAATTACGAAAACCACACAACAACGTATCCCCGATCAACAAGACGGGAAAAAGAAAGAAACATCCCTTTAAAACAACTTTCGCTCGTACAAGCCTTTTGGACCCTTTCTCCGCGCTGGCCGCCTTTCGAGTCCGCGATGATACGCGCAAACGATCCATCGGCGAAGCGAAGTGCTCTGGCGAAAACTGCAGTCCCTTACAGTCAGACGTTCAGTTTTTTCCGTGGCCCGTGTGTCGAAATGGGCCAATTGCGCTGGTCGTTGAACCTGCCGTCCGACGCGCCTTCTTCCTCCGTGGCCCAGCCATCGGGTGGCGCCGGTCAGCCTCCAGCGTGCGATGGCGACCACGCCGCTCTGACACCGAATCGGCGTCGGGTCACCTCGCCGAGTCGATGCCGCCGCCGCCAAGGAGTGCGCTGGGCGGGCGCGGTCGAGCATTGAACGCCGCGGCACTCCAACGGACCGCGTTGTTTACGCTTCGGGCAGTTGTGGATGTTTTCATTCTCATTGTTGTCGTTGTTGTTGTTGTCGTTCACGTGGTCGGCGGTGCGTGTTGTCGCGCGCCGCGTCGTGACTGCGCGCCTGGGCCCTGGAGAAACTGTAGCGGTGAGCATTGTTCCGAAATATTAAGCACAGCCACGACACACCGCATGAGCGCCTGTGCGGCTGCGTAACGGCGAATAGTTCTTTTTGGTTGCGCACACTGACGTTGGAGGATAGGCGTGTACTGAGTAAACGACTCAATTTTCGATTTTCGTTCTTGCACGTATCTTCACTGAGACGTAGCACAAAGGCGAAGAGAAACACGCAGGGCAGTTAACGATAACGTTATATATTTTTTAAAGTTTTCTTTGCTGTGCACTGCTAGACCAGGGAGCAGGGGGTAGACGGGCAAGAAACGAAACAGAAATTGCTTGATTGATTGATTGATTGATTGATTGATTGATTGATTGATTGATTGATTGATTGATTGATTGATTGATTGATTGATTGATTGATCGATCGATCGATCGATCAGCTGCGGGCGTACTCTACAGCAGAGCGCGAGCACACTCAGAGAAAGAACTAGCGCCGAATTTACAGTTGCAAATAAGGAGAACTAAGTTTCTGGATTACTCAGTCGCTGCCATTCCACCGAACCAGCCAGAAGTCTGGGTCCGGGTCTCACCTTCGTATTTTTTGACATTGGATTTGACAGCGCCAGTTGGAAATAGCCAGCACCCGTCGTTATCCAAAGTTCCGTGGTTCGATCCCGGATTTCGGTACCAAATCCAATAATAAGAAAATGTGAAGATGAGACCCGGACCCGGATGGTGTGGCAGCAACCGAATGAGCCAGCGCACAGTGGTCGGTGCTCGTGCTCCTTATTTGCGACATTCGCAGCAGTTCTCTTTCGTCAGTGCTCACACTCGTTATCCAAGTGATTTCTCCATTGATATATATGTCCAGCATCAGCACTTGCTGAAATTTTCTCTTGCAAACAGTTTTACCGTAAATTCAACTTCAGTGGCATAACCAAAGTGGCCGAGGATTTCTATTCCGAACTATACAGCTCAAATACGAGTCTCCCCACCATGAGTGTATTAAATGCCGAGCAGGACTACGAAATCACATGCGTCACTGCAGACGAAGTTAGGAAAGCAATACAGGGCATGTCCCGCGGAAAAGCGGCTGGAGATGACGTCATAACCGCCGACTTGATCAAAGATGGCGGAGACTTCCTAACTGGAAAGCTCGCGACACTATACACTCAATGCCTCAAAACTTCAAATGTACCCGAGAGCTGGAAAAACGCAAATATTCTATTATTACATAAGAAGGGAGATGTTAAAGACTTGAGGAACTACAGGCCGATCAGTCTACTCTCAGCACTTTACAAAATATACACAAAGGTTATCTCAAACAGAATAAGGGCCACACTTGAATTTAATCAACCCAGAGAGCAAGCAGGGTTCAGAAAAGGATACGCTACCATGGACCACCTGCATGCGGTCAATCAAGTAATCGAGAAATCCGCTGAATACAACAAACCCCTCTATATGGCTTTCATAGATTACGAAAAGGCTTTCGACTCGGTAGAGATACCAGCAGTTCTGGAGGCACTACGTCGTCAAGGAATATGTGATAGCTATATAAACACAATAGCCAACATCTATAAAGATTCTACAGCCACCCTGCTCCTCCATAAGCAGAAAAATCCCAATACAGAAAGGTGTCAGACAGGTAGATAGAATTTCTGCCATGCTATTTACTGCATGTTTGGAAGAAATCTTCAAAAGGTTAGACTGGGAAGAGACAGGGCTCAGGATTAACGGCGAATATCTGAGTAACCTGCGATTTGCAGATGACATAGTGCTCTTTAGCAATGAGGGCGACGAATTGCAAAAGATGATTGAAGACTTAAGCCGAGAAAGCGCTAAGGTAGGATTAAGGATGAACATGCAGAAAACAAAGATAATGCTAAGTGGCACGGCGAAAAAACGTCTATTCAAGGTCGAAACCCATACATTAGAAGTCGTAGAAGAATATCTGTACCTAGGACAGCTACTTACTGGAGAACCCACCCATATAAAAGAAATCCACCGTAGAATAAACATGGGATGGCGCGCATATGGGAGACATCCACAACTCATGAACGGAAACCTACCACTATCACTCAAGCGGAAACTATATAACTACTGCATCCTGCCAGTACTGACTTACGGATCAGAAACCTGGAGAATTACAAAGAAGCTAGAGAGGAAGTTAAGAACCGCGCAGCGGGCGATGGAGCGGAAAATGATAGGCGTTACACTAAGGGATAGGAAGACAGCCGAGTGGGTCAGAGAACAAACGGGGGTCGCCGACATAATGAACGATATTAAGAAGAAAAAATGGACATGGGCAGGCCACGTGATGAGAAGGCTAGATAACCGATGGACAGTTAGAACGACGGAATGGATACCAAGAGAGGGTAAGCGCAGCCGTGGGCGGCAGAGAGTAAGATGAGAGGACGAAATCAAGAAATTCGCAGGCATCAAATGGAATCAGCTCGCGCAGGACAGGCAAGGATGGCGAGGATTGGGAGAGGCCTTCGTCCTGCAGTGGACATAAAATTGGCTGATGATGATGATGATGATGATGATGATGATGATGATGATGATACAGGGGTTTTATTCGAGAAAACGTCTTACGTTAAGACTGTCTGCAAGACCAATTTTCAGCCATTTGTGATGCTGGACAGATAACTGGAAGAGCCGCTTAGCCAATGAGATTTAGCACCCACGGACGAATACTAAGCTTCACAAATTCGGCCCGGTGCGGATTCGCAAATTTGGTCTATCGTAAGCGCACTTTCACAATGGCTAGCCGCATTCGGCAATTACTTCATGATTAACTGAAATCTTGTATAATGAAATATTAGACCCTAAACTAGCTTTTTGCGAATACGGATGCCAGACTCTTTGCGGTTATCATTCTCTTTTTAAACTCCTGAATCCCTTCCAGATCACGTTAGCCTTATTGACTAGCCATACATTCCTCGCGATGCTGCAAGCATTTCCGCAGCCCTGCTTCACGAAAATGATTAAAAGATAACGGTCTTACTACGGAGCTGGTGTTGAGAAAAAAAACGCCCGGAGGCACCCGTGAATTTGGACCCATTTTTAACGACGCGTCGAGCAAATAGAAAAGGTGACTTAACAAGCGATAGAACATATCAGGGAAATTCGGCACCATGCACTTCTTTCTGGACGGGAATCCCTTTGCCGAGCCATCCGAGGTGACCGTAAAACAAATCCCGCGGCCCCACCTCTCAGTGGCGTGCTTCTAAAGACCTTCCTCGAAGTTTGGTTGGTGCATCGACGATAGCCGTGCTACCTTCGACCGTTCCTTTGCGGCGATCGAAACAAGCGAAAGCGATTGAAAGAGAATTTCGCACGCCCGCTCAACTTGGGTGCGCTCCGGTTTCGCACTTTCTGTCGCCAAGAGGCGTACTACACAAGTGCATTGACCGCTTCTCCAAGTACACGTCGCTGACTCACGCAAACAATTAAGGGTGCCAGGCAACGGTGGCAGCACGTTCAGGACGCTATATACATATAGCGATATCCATTACGCAGCCAATTTGCAGCACCCAGCACTAATATACACGCGACATAAAAGGAACCGGGTCACAACAGGAAATGGAAGGCACGGATAGAGTGTGGCCTCGCGAAAGATTGGAGGTGCGCCCAACGGGCAAACCACGATAGCGTGTATAAATAAAGATCACTCGCTAACGCGACTTCCTTGCCAAGCGAAGACTGAATAAACGCACACCCATATGCTATACACGCAAGCTGAGTCGTGTAAACTGGACAACAATAAGAGGAAAAGAATGGAGTGAATGCATGAAAGTGAGTGTTACATTATGCGTTTCTTATGTAGAAATTAGACATTAGACGTTGCTTATGTACCAAAATGTTTCTTATGTTTCATATACGTTTCTTATGTAAAGCCGAGATTTCAGCTTTCAACATACATAAATCGATATATCATATATGTGAATCTAGACGGTGAGTGGCGCATTGTTCCGCAGTTCAACGCTTGAGTGCTGCATTCGGAAAAGAATGAAACGCGCACGTCGTAAGTTCGTCGTGTCGTTGACATTTTCAACGAGACATTTGCTGAGAGCACCCGACTTCAATACCGCTCACCAGGGCTCGTTGCATCGTTGAGACCTGTCTACGTCTTTTGAGATCTCTTTGAAGAGTTTGATTCGAAGAACTGACCTTTTGATTCTATATACGGGGCAACGCCATGCCTTTGCGCTCCGACGAAAGTGCAATGTCGTCGGAAAGTCAGCCGCGCGGAGTGCTCGAGATCAATGACCTCGACGCGTAAGAACCCTCGCTGTAAAGTTATACGTATACGCTGAAAGGATGATTATTGGAATGCATCGCATTCTCGTATCTTCTTTTCTTCAGTTTTTATCTCTATTCCTAGTTGCCTCCACCCCCCTCCCCCGTCATTTTGTTCTCCGTGAGCCAGCTTATCATAATCGTGGCGACACTTTGGAATCAGCGAAGCTTCGTGCGGATGGAAACACCGGCTGCAGAGCGGAACAGTAGGACGCGCTTCCGAAATGGCTCTCCGCTGCTGCGTATAGAATTGAAGGGTGTGTGTGCTTCTCTCGAAGCGATGTCTCTTCGAAGCTGCCGGTCCGCACTCCGCTGCTTTCGTTTTTCAGTGTTGCTCGGCGCTCTCGCCCGTCCATTGCCTCTGAATTATGAGGAACCGAGCAAAGCAGGAACTGGGTATCTTCGAAACAGCCAGGAGGCTGTGATGTGTCTGTTTTGGAAGGGCTGCTTTCGAACGCGCGCGTTTTGTTTGCTTTGTTTTGTTTTCTATGCCTCCCGTTTTATTCTGTGATGCTAAAGAAAATCTGCGACGAAGACTGCTGACCCCGGACTGTGCCCTCGGGAGTTCCGGTACTATGTATATATACAACCAAGAGCTTCCGGCTGGGCGCAACATATACACGATGGTTTGGTTACAGTTAGCGCTAACGCGGAGTTAACGTTTATGCTATACGCACGGACCACACCATTTTTGACGGAAGAAAGAGAACTTTGTCGGGAAAGTATATAGTTTGTTGCTGGATTGCAACAAACTAGATAGTAGATACGTTGGCCTGCAAGAGCGTCCATACAGGAAGGAAATGCTTCTGTTTACAGTCTCAATGTTTCTCGAACGCTGTCGCAATTGCGGCTAGTTTGTTTTGTAGTACTAGTTGTAGGCCTTTATAAACATGATGGTGATGATGATGAGATGATGACGATAGCACTTCCCACTTTAGGAAGAGCGAATACACATTACGCATCTTTATTTTGAATATGCAGCTCCACAAAGTCGTCGTGAGCGCAGACTGCACTGTGCTCAGGCCATGAGCCTTCGGGCCTTAGCTTATCCTCAAGGTTAGAACTGGACAAGGTTCTCTTTCAAAATACGACACTGTGCTAATAATTGAGGTTTTTCCGTGAGGCACCGTATAAAGATGCATGTTGGCTCACAGCCTCTCGTTTCATTTTTTTTATTTATTCATTCTGTTTCATTGATCAATCGCCGCACATTTCCTCTAACCCAGTGAATATAGTGCTAAGTTAAAGAGCACAACAAAACCATGTACGTTGTCAGGGGGAAAAAGAAAATTCGAGCCAGTTTCGCTCTGTTAAAACACCGGCAACAGCGAAGCTGTGTTTTAATCGTCAATCGTGACGTAAATGGAAGTAATGTAAACTTTACTGCGACTAACGTGTAGCATTGGGCTGAGTGCAGGAACTGGTCCACTTTCCTTTCTAGAAGTGTAATCCGAGAGAAAAGATGGACGACGAGGCTTTCTTTCTATCTTACTCTTTCTTTCTTTCTTTCTTTCTTTCTTTCTTTCTTTCTTTCTTTCTTTCTTTCTTTCTTTCTTGCCCTTCGCATAACCGCCATCTTGTAGCAGCGGGCCGACGCCAAGAGTGTAGGTGGTGGGTCCAGGGCAGGGGCGGACCGGCTCTTCCTTCTTTTTTCTTTCTTTTATTTATTTCTCTCTTATGTTTCTTTTTTTTTCTTTTTTATTACGTGACAGCAGACATAGGACGCACCTAAGCATCTCCGCTGTTAAAACCCTGAGCAACATTAACGTTCTCAAACTGCTCGGTAACCTTGTCCAGGATGTCGAATCCGGGAGCTACTTGCCTTAACTCCTAAAGAACTACATGTCACTTTAGAGTAGCTAAGACCGTGGATGTTGTATAGGCGTATATCAACGCCGTGTATCACAAAGTTCGTATCAAGGTTTCTGCTTATATATATTTCGGAAGGAATAATATATAACCAACACTGTTAATCAAGCTTGGTCAGCACGAAAAACACATTCACTTCAACGCTCGCTCATAAACTTCTAATGCGGGTTGACGAGCGTAAGACGACAAGTAATTAGTGTCAGCAAGGAAGGAAAAACGCGCGACACACAAATCCGCGCAAGCTGACATGACGCTCTCCGGTAGGTGGTATCAGCCGCGACCTGTGCAGGCTCAAACACAAACGTACAAACACATGATAAAATGAAACACATAAAAGCGAATAGAAAGCAATCAATGAAAGCGCAAGCCACGGAAACAGAAGGTATTGTTCCTGGCGATTTCGAAACGACAGAGCTCATGCCTACGCGCTGTAGGCGACGTCCTCGCGACGCGGCCCGAACGAAGAGTCTTATCATGAATGCGTACGGATCGATCAGAAGGCAATCCATCAAACCGCTCGGCGACAGAGGAAAGACCGAGACCCTTTTCGCCGCCCAACGCCAGCCCTCGCTCGACTCCAACAGTGCGTGTCACCGACTAAATGCGTGCACCATCGTGCAAGCCGGGCAGCCACAGTCATAAGGACATGTGCAGAACCTCCAAACGGTGTTGCTATTTGCTATTTGGTCTCCTAAATAATGTCAGTAATCCTGCGACGTACAATTATCACGGCCAACACACGTTGTAGAAAAGCAAGCGCTGTTGGCATTAAAAAAACTTCAGGCCACCTTAATGTTCCAATCAAGTGTCTTTGAAGGCGCTAGAGCCTGGAGTTTGGAGAAGTTTTTAATGGCTTAGGTAGACATTAGGTGGAGTAACTCACGTGTGGAACATGCCGGGTATGAACCATATGTGCTGTATTTCTTCCTGCGTGTTGCTCCATATACCCGAATCTCTCAAGAGGTTCTCATTCAGTTCTAAGCTTTTAGAGCCTTAACTACGATTCGCTTAAAGGTACGCTTTAGTCATGGACTCCATGAATAACTTTTTCATCCCGACTTTCGTAGTTAGAGACATTTCTCATCGGCTGCGTTAAGGTAGATTACATTTCACTGTACAACTACGGAACAAATGTTTTTCTGCGAAGAATTGAAGACGGCACCGCAGTGTTCGCGGCGTCACTTTAGATTTGCCAATGATAAAAAAAATTCGTTTTAGTATACAAACAGCAAACTAAACTTAAGCCTAAGGCGATCAGTCGAAGCTGAATCGGTTCGAACTCCTCAACACGGTGCAGCAGCAATCTGATGCCGCTGGTTCCTGCATCACTGCCATAACACTTTGAAGAAACTGCACCTCTCTTCAAGCTCAAGCTTGCAGCGCATGCATGCGCGAGATGACAAGATGCGAGAGCGAGGACAGGACAACTGCAGGCGTTCGGCACAAGCACCAAATGGATGGCGAGGGGAGCAGTAACGTGCAGTGACATGAGCAGTGCAAGGCCAACGGAGGCGGCGGCGGCGGCGGGTCCTTTGCAGTCGCCGCCACCAGTCGCCGCCGACTATGGGAGGGGCGGTGCCTCCATGACTCCTACCGAACCACTCAGTCGAGGGCTCGCGTGGCGGCGGCGGCGCTGATTAAAGGATATTTTCACTTTCAGTGGCCCTGGGCTGTCGTCCACTGTGTCGGGAGGCGAGGCACAAAGACCCAGCCGCGTCGGCCGCCAGACGAGGACAGCATCTTCCTCTCCTCAACCCTCTCATCCTCATCTTTCTTCGGGATGCATACGATAGATAGATAGATAGATAGATAGATAGATAGATAGATAGATAGATAGATAGATAGATAGATAGATAGATAGATAGATAGATAGATAGATAGATAGATAGATAGATAAAAACAGTCTTCGTCGACGGACACATGGTCTACGGGTGCTGAAACATCAACACCAACAGAAATCTGGATCGATTGCAACTAACCTTCATCGCCCAAGCTGTGTGTGTGCGTTCTTTCTTTGTTGTTCTTGTTTTAGCCGTTGTTGTACGGGCAGCAATAAATTGAAAGTTGTTGTTGTTGTTGTTGTTGTTGTTGTTGTTGTTGTTGTTGTTGTTGTTGTTGTTGTTGTTGTTGTTGTTGTTGTATACGGGCAGCAATAAATTCAAACTGCACTCCCACAACATAGTGCTATTAAACTTTCTGAGCCACTGCTTAGGCAACCTCAACCCCATACACGACTGACCTACTGACCCTCCAAGGTTTCAGATAAATCGGACAACGCGGTCAAGGCTTATTACTGGTCTGTCAGCTTATCTTCTTTCCAGCGCCATTCTTACAAAAAGAACACTGTGCTAAGAGAGCAACGGCCTCAATCTTCTCATGCACTGGCGCCTGCCGAGGTGGTTTTATTTGGAGCCTTAATAAAAAGTAGCTTATCTTTCTGTACTTTGCGTTACGAAGCGCTCCTCTTAAGCATTGCCAAGTTGCTCTAATCTGATAGCGAACAACGCGCACGCTTTCAGAAGTCCGGATGCGCTTTCAGAACTGCGCAGCGCATCAAGAAAGTGCACTTGAGTTATATCCAGTATAAATTATAAGTTTAACGGGCCACTAAACAGAAAAACGATTTTTCTCGTATTATTTGACTAACTTTTCCCACTACCAATGGTACCACCCTCGCGCGGGGAAGACGCTTAGAACGGTAGAAAACGCACAAAAGAAAACACAGGTGGCAACGCCTGCTCAGAAGTTTCCGCACTAATACGCTTTAAGTCATGACCTTTGAGAGCCGTCTACTAAGGTCCTCACAATAATTTATTATGGGCAAAAGAGATATACGTTGCGTTCTGAGGAACCTACAGAATTAACAAGGTGTGTTTTAAACAATTTGACTATCCCGGCCGCGACGGCTGCATTCCGATGGAGGCGAAATGTTGAGGCCCGTGTGCTGTGCGATGTCAGTGCACGTTAAAGATCCCCAGGTGGTCGAAATTTCTGGAGACCTCCACTACGGCGTCTCTCATAATCAGAGCTTGTTTTCGGACGTTAGACAGCCCAAATCAATCAAACAATGTGACTGAGACAATCTGGGGCGAATACGAACAAAAAGAAAAGTGTTCGTGACGTCATCTCCTTAATGTTTCGACGTGAAATTCAAAAAGGCAGCTTTTACCTTGATCTTCTCTCTTAATATTTCACATAAAAATGACGAAATTGGCAAAAGTAGTGCTCTATAACCGATTATTTATCAGTCTAAACTACTTCAGTGCTTCACTTTATTGTCCCTTTAAGTGAAGCCTGGGCTGTACCAAGTACGAATGTTTTTTTTTGTTTCTTTTTTGTTAGCAAACCGCAGACTTGCATATTGTTGACATTTTGACTTATTTCTTCCCCTTGTCTCTCTTCAACTCGCGCACAGTGTTTGGACATCACTTTAATTTTCACGTATTTTACACCACCTTGCAGCTATTTTGAGTCCACTCTACACCCACGTCACGTGCAGCAGCTTTGTATTTTACGACCTTAGAACTGACAACTCATTTCATACCGACATCACCTGAAACCGAGTTATTTTACGACGTGTTAACACGTCTCTTTTTAATTTATTATTATTATTATTATTATTATTATTATTATTATTATTATTATTATTATTATTATTATTATTATTATTTGGATGCTACAAGCCACGTTATGTGTCACATTCCCAACTCATCGTCAGTTATCCCCATGTGGCATAGCGCTCTTTGGCTACAAGTGGCCCTTGCGACAGTGAACATTATCACTAATCATCGAAACAAAATTACCGATTCCAGAGGGAGACAGAGAAACAGAAGCAGAGATTTTAATGACAGCTCGAGATGTTGGGCACGCAAAATGTCGCTACATATGGTACTCGAGATGATTAGTGTTCTCTCAACGTTCAGCCAGCAAACGAACATTAAGCAGATTGATACCATCGCCCAAACCCGGCGACTGAACACATCACAGTCTAAGCACGTCGATTGTAAATGGTACATCGATTATCCTTGAAAGACAGCATGACCCGCAAGTAGTGACGAATAAGGTATAATAAACAGTAACCGAATTTATTTTACTTCCAAATTTAATAAGTGCGATTACTCAGCGTCAACGCGTGATATGGACGGACGGACGGACGGACACAAACGTGCGCACGCTTGCGTAACGAGCATCAGTGGTTGCCTTACCATCTCTATCCTTCACTATTTATCTTTTTTTAATTCTGATCAGCTCATTTCCTGAAAGAGGAGGCAG
Organism: Hyalomma asiaticum; assembly: GCA_013339685.2. NCBI lineage: Eukaryota > Metazoa > Arthropoda > Arachnida > Ixodida > Ixodidae > Hyalomma > Hyalomma asiaticum. Next base: position 99,978,217 of record CM023486.1, read on the forward strand.
CGCGACCACATCTTCCGGCCGCGCTACGACTCTCCTGCAGGCATCTCCCACCACCGATAGGTGGGACGATCGAGAAATGAATGATGGCCTATTACGTCACGCCTGTCACTCGATCGAAGCGTACACGCACACAATCCCGAACCACTACGTTCGCGCACACAGGCGCACATCCTGTGTTTGTCCAGACCCACCCAACCCCTTTCGGCACAGCACTGTAGTGAGAGCGCGCCGTGCGCAAACAGCGGTAGCGCCCCGTTGCGGCCTCGAGGCGAAGCTGAACCGCCCTAGCAACAAATCTGTCCGTATATACACCGGCGCCGAGGCTATTTCAGGAAGCCGGCACATACCACACGTGCGTATGGTAACGGATCGCAGCTTTGAGACGCCCCTTCGCTCCTTCCGCGCCAGAATTGCTCTCCCTCGCAGCCTTACTCGCTGTTGTCATCTTACGCTGCCCTCCAGACACCCTATTGTCATCCGATAGAGACAGCCACTCTCTCGTGTTTGTGCATGGAAGTGGATAGGGCACCAACAGGCCTGTCTGGCGAGTCACTGCCATTAGTTCGATCATCCTACTCCAGAACGTGACACCGAGCGGAAGACAAAAGGGCGCGATAATCTAAAGGAACTAAAGTGAGGGGCCGCCTAGCGACAGTGCTCCGTTCCATAACGATTTCCTGCCGATCAGCGAGGGGCGCGATCGGTCCGAACGAGACAAACAGTGCGATCGATATTTCGCTTAGCGAAGTATCTATTAATAACGCTCTCTCACTTGGAGAAATGAACGCGACAAATAAAGCATCGCGAAGGCACCGATGTGTTAGCTCGTCAGGACCACGGAAATGAGCTCTCGCCTTTTGCGTTTCTTTTGAAACCGAACTTGTTGACAAACAAAAATTTTTAAATATTTGAACATTGTGGAATGCAGCCGTTTCGACATTTTCGTGCCTCACACAAGACGTTCTTACCCTATTTTTTTATCTTCGTTTTGTCTGTTCTCTCTCAGGTGGCACCATCGTATCGCATCCCTTCATTAGCCAAACTTCTTAGTTCAGAAATATATCGCATCGTTTCGCTGTATACACCTGTTAACCATCTTAAGAATATCTTTCTCCGTGGCTAAGGTTTCTCACTGCAACAAGGTCGAGGGCGCGGCTTACCATTAATATTCATGGCTGCATTTTGATTGTGGCAGAATGCCAAAACTCCCGTGAACATAGATTCAGGTGCTCGCTGAAGAATCCCACACTATACGGCTGATACCTCACGACGATGTCGTGATTTCGGCACCTAACACCTGAGAATTCATATTTAGCGCATTATTTCGGAAAGGCTACCTTTATTTGCTTCTCTGCAAATACCCGCCGCGGTGGCACAGCGGTTAAGGCGCTCCTCTGCTGTCGCGATAGACACGGGTTCGATACCGGCCGCAGGGGTTGCATCACGATTGAGGTAAAATGCTAGAGGCCAGTGCACCCAGATTTAGGTGCGCGTTGAAGAACTCCAGATGGTCGAAACTTATGGAGCCCTCTACATAAGGTGTGCCTCATAATGTTACCCTAACCTTAGCACTTAAAACCCTAGGAATTATTATTTCCTTTACAGATTTTCTGTTCGTCCTAGGAGCGAAAGACCATCAGTAAAACGGCATAGTAGGGTGTTTTATTAGCGGTGGTTTACCGTATATTTTTCGTACGGTAACACCGTACGGAAAATATATGGCTTTTTCAGTCGGCAGAAGCTGCGCCAGTGAGCTATATGCGCACAATGACGTGGTTGAAGGTTGGAAGGGCCCCTCATCGCGTACTTCCGACTAAAATACTCCATCCTGTGCCAAAAGCGAGGGAACCGCATTAGCATCCTTATACCGTACAGTAATATTCCACTGCTAAAACACCCTGTAGTGAAGAGTCCAGAGGACACGCACGCTCAGCACGTATCGCGCTAACTCGTCATAAAGATTTCAACTTTGCCCGCGAGTTCACTTGCCTCTCTATCGTGCTGAGACAGCAAAGGGCAGCAACGTGTGGAGATAACGTGATAATTTACAGTTCAGCGAAACGCCCTGGAGGAAGAGAAATGGACGGCGTAGTAGCAAAATTGTGCGGTAACGGCATATCTTGGGAAAAGAACGAGGTGAGAGCTACCACGGACCAAGGACACCTACAAACACCGGTTCATTACATTGTTGAGAGGCCTGGCTTCAGCTTCGGTGGCGAAATCATTTTCCCCCCGTAATTGCTTTTCTTTATTGAATATATTCTTTTTCACTCTGGCGACAACAGCTGCTACTGCAGGTTTATCGTGATCAAGAAACGAACGCGGCGAAACGTCGAAGCGCAAGTCGGATTAGTGTCATGTGTGAGGATCAGCCCTACGTTGAGAGTTTAGCAGTTAAAGAGCCTAACCATAAATGTAGAAAGCGCTTTTTCTTTCTACTAGAACACTAAAATTAAAAATCAGAGCCAACGAGCACTTTAGAATTAGTAAGCGTATTTCTGTAAAATATCGCCACGTACGTACCGTCATGATTTAAATGAAGTAATCTGATCAAATTGTCTATTAAATTATGAACTTAACATTTACATCTGTGCTGACAGACTTCGGCAAGTATGAGCGCTGCCTGGTGGAGGTACTACACTGCTCGCCAGAATATTTCTAGGCAAATCATTATAATCTTCAACAGCAGCAGACGTCAATTTAAGTCTGGGAGTTTCAATTCTTTCTTTCCTCTGTTTTTTTTTTTTTTTCGTGAATGCCAGCGCATGCACAACAAAGGACAATAAGATTAAAAACGACGCAGCTCCTGCGACGTTTCTAGTATCTCTGCTTTGTATGAGCGGGCTATCATAACCACATTCCAACTAGTCCAACTTGCTAACCTTATTAAATGTGCTTTCTTGTCTCCATTGCATACTGTTCGTCTCCTCTGTCGATGATGCTAATTTGCTTGCAGATGACAGGGTTCAGCCGAGCCTTTGCCGCACATGTGTATCTTACACCTCTTTTACTTCGCACTACATCTTCTCGTCGGCCATTTCGCTATACAGTAAGCCTACCTGCTTGTTCTAGCATGATGATTCGATTTATGGGGCCTTACATCCCAAAACCACGACATGATTATGAGATACAACGTAGTGAAGGGGGCTCCTGAAATTTCGACCACCTGGGGTTCTTTAAACGTGCACTGACATCGCACAGTACACGGGCCTCAACATTTCGCCTCCAACGAAATGCAGCCGCCGCGGCCAGGATTCGATCCCGCGACCTTCGGATGAGCGGCCGGGCGCCGTGGCCACTAGGACACCGTGGCGGAGCATGCTTGTTCCAGCACTTCCTTTGCTTACTCGTCATTAATTTTGGCAGATGGTTGGCGGTTGCGTGGGCGTGTATCACTCGTTTCAGGTGGAGGCCAGCACGGTGGACGTAAGGGGGCAATGACATTCACGTCTCAGTGCTTCCGTGCACGCAAACGACGGGAACGCGAAAGAAAAGAACGGAAAAAGAAGAAAGGAGAAAATGAATGCACACGCCATCAGATAGTGCGTGTCCACGCAAGACCGAATCGAACTGCTTCGTCCCCGTCGTCGGCGGCAGGAGAAAGATTACGAACAGAGAAGTTGCGAGAGCGTAAAGGGTTTCTTCGCGTGATCGTCTCCTTTATATATACTGCGCGGCGGCATTCATTCGTCCAGACGAGAGGGGAAGAGGGGGAGGGGGGCTGCAGCAAAAACACCAGAAGTGGCGGCGGCCATATACCCAGCAGGAAATGGAAAAATTACGAAAACAACAAGAAAGCTGGATTTGTGAGAAGACTGTCCGATCGGGTAATGCGCTTCGTGCCGATGAAATCAACGTCTTCCTCTGTACCCTAGAACTACTTCTTCTTTTCTTTCCTTTGTAACTTCTAGGACAGCAAGTTTTACAAGGTAAGGATGACATTTTAGAAGCGAGTGCCCGTACGGGAGATCAGACACGAAATTTAAGCTTCCAACACGTGTACGAGTAGTTCTAGTACATGTTTCACGCACGACTGAGTTCGTCGTGACAACCTCGTCAGTTCAGGTCATAGCTATCGCGGCTCTGCCCACGTCTGCGTACATTTATAGCTGCAGTATCATTTTAAAAACGAAATAAATGGACACACAAAACAATAAAATAGATGTGAAGAGCCCCTCACCCCACTATATGTACCTATATATATCAACCTGTTTCTTCTATACGCCGCGAATTCAAAACTATAACTTTGACATTCATTTTCTCCTTTAATATTGAACACGAAATTTTGAAATTAATGACATTCGGGTTCTAGAAACGCAAGTTATTGTTTTAAATTACATCACCTTTTCACTTTAGTTCCCCTTTAACAAAACTTGTCCCCACCACGTCGAAAGATGAAACGCGCGAGCTCGTTTCTCACGCACCACGCTACTTAGAAACCCGATTCAGGTCAAAAATCAAATGTTTCACCTGACGCGGAAGGAGAAATGGCAAGCGTAAATTACGGTCTCCGTTTTAGAGCCGAGGTTGCGCCGGAATACGGGAAGCTCGCCGACCCGCCCATTGGAAAGGCCGAGAAGGGGCTTCCGAATCCCACGTACGTAGGCCTTCGGGCCCCACGGTGGTCTTGCGAGCACGCACACACACCGGCACACAAGGCCAGACAGTTCACGCTCCGCTAATCAATTGTATGGAAATAGTGTGGATCCCGTCCCAGGAAACGGGCAACGTATCATTACCGCCGTCAAAACACGCCCAGTGCTGCTTCCCCACTGAAAACTTCCCGCATCCAATCTCGATGGCAGCAGAGCTAAATGGGTTTTATCGCAGAAGCCGAACCATGATCACTGGGCGCCCACCCAGCACATAGTGCCTCAGCGCTGGCTCTCGAATCGGCACAGATTTGCCTTTTGTTGTTTCTGCGGAAATTTTGCTTCATGCTTTTTGTGAAGCAGCCACCGTTTATGGAAGTACTTCTTCGCCCCTATACATGCGGTTTCCAAGTTTCGCCCTTGTAAGCACGTCATAGCATAAGGGTATGGCGTGACGTCCTCGCCCTTGAATTTACCAGCTTACCTGGTAATTACTGCACTTTCATTTCCTTGGTGGAATATGTTAATGTTCCCTATAGAAAGATCCCCTTCGAAGCAGTAGTTCCATATGTCCAGGATATCTTTGCTGCTAATCTGCTTTGGCTATATGTACTATCGTGAGCAATGCGAATGCATTCTGAAAATGTTATCGCGCGCGCAGCACACCCACCATCCAGGTGAAGTGAGATGCTGCGCGTAACTTCGACTTGTGGGACCGAAATCACAGTGGCTTTAATTCGCATTGCTAAGGAGGATAGATAGATAGATAGATAGATAGATAGATAGATAGATAGATAGATAGATAGATAGATAGATAGATAGATAGATAGATAGATAGATAGATAGATAGATAGATAGATAGATAGATAGATAGATAGATAGATAGTGTTTTCGCGTTCGACGAGAGCACAGTGTACGAAAGACAGTTCCGAATGCCCGTGGTCTCGCATGCTGCAGAGAAGTACGCACAATGCTCAACTCTATAGGTGGATAAGAATGCTTCCAGGCTAACCTAACAGTAAAGATCATGGCTAACGTCATATGGAATAAGGAAGCTTTGAAAAAATCAGCTGTCAATTGTGTGCAGCACACAAGTAAATGAGTCAAGGTGTATGCTGTTTTTAATCTTTCGCACAAATTCGTGCGAAGCTTGCTCTTTGCAGGTCGTAATATATGAGATTAACATGTTTGAACAAATGAAGCGCAGTTCAAGACACTGTCGTGATTATTATTATTATTATTATTATTATTATTATTATTATTATTATTATTATTATTATTATTATTATTCGAAAGCGTGAAGCACAATATGAGTGGTGTTGTTGAACGTGCCGTGTAGTTCTTTTACCACAGCAGAGCTTCTGGTTAACGTACGCTCCTTCATCTATTGAAAGTGCCAGTGAAATCGCTTAACACGCCACCTGCCTCTGGAAGTTCCCCATAATTATTATCCAGCCTTCTACACAGTATATCCTGCAATAAGGAACCTATGATCATTTGGCGATTTCCTCACTTTCCTTCACGGGCGAACTAAGCCAAAGGATGAAAGATTGCTCAAGAGGGCAGCTCGAAAACCAATCGGCCGTACCACGACGCCGGCAGAAAGTGTAGGCACCGGTGCCCGTTTTCGCTCGCAACACAGGAAGGGCATCCCGACAGCCACAATGAATCTCGCTTACACTTGTTCTCTCTCTACGGGTGCGCCTCTTAAATTGACCAATCATTTTTCTTCCTGGCATGAAAGGCCTATTCTTCCTCGTGCCTAACGACGCTTTAACGTCCTCGAGAGTGGGATTAAGTCTTACAATCGGCTTCGAAAAGAAACGCTCGACGCCATACGCATGCGCAACGGGTGGACCGGTGTGCGGAAGCCCCCGGCTCCGAAGAAGCGTCGTGCCTACCTGGCCGGCTCAACCCTATCCTGATTGAGCGAGGCGATGCGTCGACGGGAAGTGGGTGCCCACGCCGAACGAGGCGCAAGCCAGCGTGTTCGCCCAAGCGCATGACTCTGACCTTAGGCTCACGAGCGACCTATACCTGTGAACCACCGTCGATGAATTGCGCCATGCATGTGCGGAAGCGCAGCAGCTGTAATCGTTCGGAGGGCTACTGCCGCTTCGCCGTGCCATCGCTCTTGCCAATGACGGGGCCAGCGTGTGCGTTCGTCAACAGAGTGTTTCTCATGTTGCTTAGAAGCTGCTTAACTTGCCAACAATTTCTCCGCAGTTCTAGTTGGCGCCGAGTTGCTCGTCCGCTAGGTCGAACACGGTTGAGTACTTAATATGGCGTCCTCTCGCGCGAATCGCTGAGGTGGCCCAGTCGGTAGCGCTGCTGCAGGTGTATCTGTCTGTAGTACATTGGGAGCCTTCCGAAAAAGTGTATGCCGGCCATTTTGTCCAACGGGACCTTATAGGCCACTACGTAGCCAAGCTTTTGCAGGAAACCTAATTACAATCGACTGATGACGTCTTGGGTGTTTATCCGATAGCTATTGTGCACCTTGCAGTGGAAACTGCAGCGATTCACCAATGTGTACATGCGAATTAATGTCGAAGATTCACTAGCGGTGCCCGTTACGACCGGCACTAAGCTCATACTGGATGCAGGTTAAAGTCTGTAATTATTCGAACGGTAAAACTTGCGCTACCAGCTTGCTGACATGTGGTAGGAAAACGCTAAGACCGGAAAGGTAATAAAGACAAGAGCTAAAGAAGGTCATGTTTGACATGTGCTAGCAAGGAGTGCATGCAATTGTAAAAGGATGCGATATGCATGTCGAAGGATGCTGGCCGAGTCATTACAAAGCCCACATGAAGAACTTGAAACCGGCGAGCTAAGGGAAAGCGCTTCCTAAATGAAACATCACCGCTATTAGCCTTTCACAAAAGTAAGCTCTGCGCCATTAGTATTGCATCCGTGCTGGTGTGCCGGCATATGTGCATTGTTCTTGGAAAATGTACAGTATAATGACAAAAAGCAGCGACGACAGCAAGACTGCCCTAGGTTATCTTCATCAATTCATAAGACAAGAAAAAGGCAACACCCAGAAACGTGGTCTTCAGACACGACGGCAAGAAACAGAGAGAAGGCCAGTAGAAGTAAAACGTAGTAGAAACCCATCTTGCGTAACTTGGTCCATTTTCTATACTATTACTCTGCACTCCGTCATCTTCTGTTCACCATTCGCGAGTGACTCGCCTTCCTGGTTTCGCCGCCCGTGCCGCCCTTTTCTTGCACGGCTCGACGCTCCACGAACACGACGCGACGTGACCGGAGAAGCGAAGCGCGTTTCCGCGCAGTCAGCGGCAGCACGTCCGTTCGGAGTGGTTAGCAACGCAACCGAGTCGCCGTAGCATTGTTCTCGGCAGCCGCCATGACGGGGCGTCAGGGTCGCTGGTTAACTCGGTTGGTCTGCCGAGCCAGCCGCACCGCTGTCGGCAAGCGCACGAGATGCTGAGGATTGTATGGAGCTACCGTCGGACCATACAAGAGTGCACGTCGCTCTTCCAGCCAGACTGAGTAGATGTGCTAGTAAGCGCGGCGTCATCATCATCATCATCATCATGTTTTATGCTATGTTCAGCGCAGGACGGAGGGGTCTTCCAGATATCTCCGATTCACTTTGTACTGAAGCGAGTTGGTGCCATTTTGTGCCTGCGAACTCCTTAATTTCGTCGCCCAATCTGATTCTTTATGTCCCCCTCGGCTGTGTTTCCACAACCCTTGGTAACCAATCTGTTTTTCGGAATACGGGATGGGGATGCAACACTTTTTTTTTTTTTTCAGTTAAGATCTAGCTCATAGCTAAAGCACTCCGTTTGTAGTTACGCCACGTAAGTGTGACGTATTGTTGTCCGAGTCAGTTTCTCAGGTGTTCCGTACGTTCCGCCATTTCCCGATACGGGACGTAGTGCTAGGCGCAACTTCGAGGTATGACTTCATTCTGGTCATGTGTACGTACCATCCAAGATGGAGAAAGAAAGAATCCCAGTCAACAAGGATTAATGAGCAAGAAGTGCGCATTGCATTGGAGGAGAAGGTTGAGCTATTGAATGTTGAGAAAACGAACACGCAACAATGTGATCAGAGGCAAGGGAGAGATCATTCATTCTATGATGAATTCGCAAAGTTCGCACATCACCCAATAACAGCTATCGATCGTTTGTCTGTCTCACTAGTCATCAATGACGCGGTGTGACAGCGTTTTAATGTAGGTGCAGCCAGCGTACCTTGTATTGTTCATGGAAGATACAGCTTGCCCTTAGCGCATTCAGAGACAGCCACTGCTTGTAGCCACGTTTTGTCTTAGGTGCGGTAGCACAACTGTTCTTTTTTTTTTTTTTTGCTAGCGATTACCCCCAGGTATCATATATCAGATGCATGATTATCCCACTTAGCAGTAACAAGCCAATGATCGAGCTGAAGTGTTATGAAGAGTCCCACACAGATATGCAGAAGGCTGTCTGTCCTACGGGCATTTCTTACAAATGAAAGGTGTGTGAATTTTAGGCCCTCAACCATACTTATCGTATACGCGTTGGTCACACGTCTACATTATTTATTATGTTTCTCCCGAACTCAAGTGCATAGTCAAGACATAGTCGTAAAGCTGTCGTCAGAAAATACGACACGCTGACACGCTTGCCTTCAGCTTTAATTTATTTGTCTTCCACTTGATTGAAGCTCTTTCAAATTTCAAATTTTCAGCCGTCGCAGCAAAAGTCTACGAGTGCATTGTTGTACTTGTTACGAATAAACGTATATGAACTACTTTAGTACTAAGAAGCGTCGTCCTTTGCCCCGCCACGGTGGTCTAGTGGCTATGGCACTCGGCTGCTGACCCGAAGGTCGCGGGATCGAATCCCGGCCACGGCGGCTGCATTTCGATGGAGGCGAAATGTTGAGGCCCGTGTGCTGTGCGATGTCAGTGCACGCTAAAGAACCCCAGGTGGTCGAAATTACCGGAGCCCTCCACTACGGCGTCTCTCATAATTATAGCTGGTTTTGGGACGTAAAACCCCAGAAATCGAAGCGTCATCCTGTGTCCTGAACAGCAGTCAGTATGGGCATGTGCTCTCTCTCTCTCTCTCTCTCTCTGTCACTGTTCACTTATATCTCTGACCCCTTTCCCGTTCCCACGTATTAGGTAGCGAACGGGTGTTTGCGTTGGCAAACGTCCCCGTGTTTGCTTTTCTTTAATATGTTCTGACCATTTATTCTCAGCTAACCAACAATAAACTTGGCACGTGCCACATACACACACAAGGCATAAATACGCAGAACATTTCACTGCACACACACACACACACACGCAAAAAGCAACCCCGAAGCTTTTGTTAAGCCGTAGCTATCGCGAGAGCGTTACGCAGGGCACACAACGAAAGAGTACGCCAAAGTAGTCGTTGCAGATAGCTATTATTCGGACAGGTTTTCTTGTTTTCTCTTACTTCTACACTCGAGTCATTAAGGTCACTCCTACGGTTGTTCGCAACACGCAGAGAAGCTAAAAGAATCAATATCTTCTCATAAATAGAGCGGACGTCCTCTCCTATGGACCCACGAAGTACTCAGAAAGTGCTCGCCTTCTGTCAGACGGCCATGCTCGCTAGCTCCGTGATCACGCACTGCAACTTATCGGAGCGTTTCTTGGACGAAGAATTGCGTTTGTGCTTTCCTTTCAGCACTCGCAGATGTCTGGGGAGGTTTGAACCAACTCTAGTTACTGACAGGAAGTGGACACTCATGAGATTACGGACGTCGGCGGTTTCTTGACTGTTCCGCCAGGTAGTTATTTGTGCCCCTTCAGCGGTATTGCTGTACTGGCCTTCTTTAACGTTTACGTTATCATTTCGTGTTGTTGTTGTTTTTCATCTGTGATGGATTGTTTCACTGCGTGCACAAAGGTGAGGCACAATAGCAATACTTAATGCAGGGTTAATCTTGAGAAAAAGCCCATTTTGCAATTAAAAAAAAAGAACATAGTAGACTTGCGGTGTGCCCAGGCATTAATTATGAAGTTTTGCAAACTTGTAAAGAAACGTCTCATAGCCGCACTCTCCCCTCGGCGTTGACGTGATCTCGTCACACGCATATCCAAATATAACCACATATCCAAAATACCCCGCATATACAAATCCAAGTACACCCGCTTATCCAAAGCAGGCATGCGCCGCACGCGATCGTAATTTGAACCGGAACTGTCTTAACTAATTTTCATTAATTATCTTGATGAATAAATGCCACTTTAGTGTGAAAAACCTAAGATATGGTACCATATACCTATCATGTACAATTTTAAATATGCCAGTTTTCTTGCTTTTAAATATTGCTAGATAGTTTTCATTTATCTCGTTCTCAATCGTCTGAGGAAGTGGATCGGGAGGGATGAGCAAGAAACGAGAGCTTCACTCGGCACTCGTGCCACTAAGAAGTTATAAAGTTTTGTGCATAAGGCGTTAGACTCATGCCGTCAGGTGTAACAACAGGATGTCAGCTAAAATCGTAAATTCAGGTTATATGACAGGCTTTATTGACGTTAGGTTATAAGAAAGATCGCTTACACGTTGTTGCAAGAGGCAACTACAGAATATCATAGCTGTTTTCCTAATACAGACGTGAATAATGGCACAATTCTCCGTTATTGTAACGAACCGCACGTGTCGCCGTACTCAAACCATCAACAAAGTGAATTCATTTCCGCTCTCGCACTGCCCATGATCTCTATAGTAAAGATTTAAGGACGTGAGTTATCGGCTCACACCGAAGTAAATGTTCGAACTTGTTCTCTGGCGCAACTATCATTCAGCAGTACATTGTTCGGCGCCTGTGACAATGAAGGTGACACACGGTGGCGAGGCGACATATCAGGCTGCGTTGACAAATAGTAAGCAATTTCGTAGAACAAATGGAAATTAACCATAGATCCTATGCATCATTCACAGCGCTGTAGAAGCGCCTGTTACAGATGGTGGGGGAGGGTGTCTGGCAGTATCGCGTGTTCGACGCTCTTCCATTATCATTTTATTATTATGTTTTGTTTTACGCCCAAGCGCCAACAAAAGGAAACACGCATCATAGAAGCAAACTGCATTTGCCTTCTCTAATGATCTCAGATTGATCGCCCCGCCCCGTCTTGCTGCAGACCGGCAAAAACAAAGCGGAGAAGTGAATATCGTATGGTTAAGTCGCCAGTGCCTTCATTACGTTCAACTGAATCGAGTCACTTAGTTCCAGTGGCAACACGCGTTACTGCGATCAAGTTAATTTGTGACGTCGTTAGCAGCGCTCCACTTGCGACGCACTCGGCGCAGGGGAGGCGTACAACGGCGCGTCTAGGTTGCAATCACAGCGAAACAGACTCGAGAAGAACGCATTGCGAAGGCGGGGCTTCGAAGTAAATGGAGGAATAATCACAATGATTTATGCCATCACTTGTTCGTAGCGCGCGCAAATGACAGAGGAGGACGATGACCCGGAAATTATGATGGCCCTCAATGAACGTACACGAGAAGTGTGGCTCCGAATGCCTTATCACAAGCATATCTTGATCGTGCTGTTGGATGATAAGACATGCAAGTAAATCAAATGAAATGAAGCGCTTGTATACGCAACGCCAGAGAAACATTATTGAAATAGGGATATGCCAATAGGTGCGGGAGGGTCACTTATTGATCTTAAAAGCCATCTGGCTTGACTGCCCGCCAGGAGGGGTGGTCGTAACTACAAAAAAGAGAAAGACTTCTATTTTGACATTCCGCGTGAGCAGAAACTGGCTGTACACGACTACATGTATACATGTACGCGTGTGCATGGTGAAACCGGGCCGCATCACCGAAGGAAATAAGCGTGCACCACAATTTGTTGAAAACTTTCCACAACAAATAAAGCTCATCTTGCCGTTCCACCATCGCCACTGATATCATTTCAGGTAACCTAACAATACAGTACAACCTCCCTACTGAGCAGTATATACTGAGCAGTATATATTTACCTATGCTACAAGAACCAACAGCGGCATGCAGGCCTATCATTATATAGACTGTGCATTTCTTTTCTTTTTTTTTTTCAAGACCCCTGCAGTATACCTCAAGCCGTCGCGCTCTACTTGAAATTTCCAGCGGTCCGCGCGCACACAGCCTACCTTCCGTGCACGTTATATCGCAACGACTCCGTGGCCGCGCTACACTTGGCCCTCTTGAGAAAGAGAACGGAGCCCTTCCGCGGCACGCTGCTCACGCCGGTGCTGCGCGATAGGCGAGAAGCAATGCGTGATGTTTGCTCTGCGTGAGCTGTAGTGTCCAGCAGACCCGACGAAGTACGGCCAGCCACCCCCTCAGCCCTCGATCCCTGCCGGCAAAGTTCAATATTTGCCACGCACTTGGCCTCGACAAACCTTCCCTCCAATGTATATCTTCGCGCAGCGGCTCGAGGATTTCGGTATTGCACCGCTCACCGGCCGATGCGGGCTAAGCAAGCAGAGAGACGCAGCAGGATTGCGTGCATGCGCACTCGCATCGCTTGAACGGTTGTCTGCTGTGGCCGGGTCAAGCTTGCGTCGGGAATTGTCACGTGACGTCCTTATTGGGTAGTACGCGAGGTCTAATATTATGCCCAACGTGGCCACATATACTTGGGGCTAGAGCCTTTATTTGCTCGCGAGTGATACGGTCGGTATGTAAACGAAAAAGGAAGATTGCCTCGGTATTCTGGGAGGTGGGATGTGCAGCTCGTGAGGGCTTGCGCCAGTTTTGGTCGAGGTTGCTACGATATACCTAGCGCATGTAGCCAGCCGTCTTAGAGCAGTATTTTATTTTATTATTGCGCTTCATGTGAATTCGCCTTGTACAAATGAAGCAGGCGACCGGGAGCCTGGCCGATGGAACGTAATATGCGAGATTCGTTAAAAGGGAGATAATGGTCGACTGGCATCCTCAAGCTCTAAACACTTAAATATAAGGTAACGTGCAACACTAGTCACTGTTCGCTCCTCGCCCTGTGTGAAGTTTCTGGGGCCGCGGGAAACCTGTGTGGGCATGCTTTGCGAACAGACACTAAACTTAAAACTGGCGAAATGGATTGTCATCAGCAACCGTCTTCGTAGCCATCATCTTTTTCATCGCCATTTTCTTATTCATATTTGAGTCCCCTGCTGCTCGAAGCTTCCCCATGACTAAACATTAATTAATAATTAATGATAATAATTGATGGGTTCTTACGTGCCACAACCAGCTATGATTGCGAGGCACGGCCCCGTAAGTGAGGGCTTAATTCTGACCACCTAGGTTTTTTGATCGTGCATCTGAACGTAAGTACACGGATGTTGTCTGTACTACGCCCCTGACATCGAAATACCGCCACCGCGTGGCCGGGATTCGATACCGCGACCTCCAACTTCGCAAGCCAACACAGCCGCTAAGCTGTCATAGCGGGGTCCAAGCCCAAATATTGTTGAGTAAACTTGTAATGCACGAACGGAATTGGGGCTCTACATCAGAAATTTTCCTGAATCCAAGACCAGGTGTCACTTAGCGCCACCGACGTCAGAATTAGCCTTCCAATTTATGGCATTTTAGTGTAACTCCACAAGCCCATAGGAGACGCTGGTACGTTTCTCTAATAACAACCCCAAAAGGCATGAGAGGTTATAAGGAAGCCCGCTATTTTCTGTATAGTACCTAAAGCGCCACAAACACTTTGCCCATGGCAAACCCCTCCCTCCGCCCTCCCTGTTATGCTACGTGTAGTTTCGAAAACGCAGCTGCTGGGTCAAGCACAATAAATTTAAAAAAAAAAAGCTATACTTGGTGGAAATGTGGAAATCAATCGGCAACCTTGCGTAATGTATATCTCGCACGCGCATCTTGAACATTTCGTACTTGCCTGGCGCGCTACATGTAGCTGCGTCGACCTATGTTTGTGATAACAGCTGCATGGACATTCGGTAGCCTTCTTTTTTCCCTCAGGCACAGTTCGCACCAAGTTATGCTCGTAACGGCATATCAGCGTAGCGCAACTGGGGATTTGAGAAGTTGGCCCAGGAACCATATCACTTCGGCTTCACTTGTGCTGCACGCAATAAGCGGCAAATGGGAGCATGCTTCCCGGTGGAGAAACAGCGCACGGAGCGACGCGAGTACGGTGCATACTGTATTCACGGGGCAAGAAGGGGCACGCAATTAATGACCGCATTTTTGGTTAATTTGGTGCCTGAGTCCCGCATCATCACCTACTACACGTAATCTATTGCCCCCCCCCCCCCCCCCGCACCCCTTTTCGTCTTTCTGGTGGTTCTTTTCCTCCACGCAGTCGTTGTCCTTCGTCCCCTGCTGTGCACGCTCTTACACAACCACTAAGAGATTTGGATATGCCGCGTGAGCACAGGGGAGCAGGAATCGGGCACAGGCGCGATAAAGTAGAGCGAGAGAAAGGAATAAATGTGAGATGCTTTACGACGCTTTCAGTGAACCTGCGACCTCGTGTATCCTCTTCGCGATACGATGCCGCAAGTCGAAGCGCTTCCGCCAACCTTCTTCAAACGAAAGAACGACAGCGAACGATTAAGTATGCAGCCTTACGAAAGGGCCGAAGAGAGAGAGAGAGAGAGAGAGAGAAATGGATGCGAAATAAATCGCTCCCATCGACTCGTATTTTGCGTCCTGTTCCTTTCACGAACACATATTTCAGCTTACGAGTGTGATTCTGGGGCTGCAATAAACACTGTTTCTCTATAAAAATGATAACATGAGACCAAGATAACAAAAAAAGTGTGCGTGCTTTTTCTTTTTTTCTTGCGCGGATACATTTAATTACAGTTCAGGCACGTTGCACTGAGCTGAAGCCAAAGAAGGCGCTTCAGTACGAATTATGTGGACAAGAAGACCGAAGAGAGTTAAAGCCGTACTGTCTGAAACAACGCTAAGGAGAGACCACATTTGCACTATTGAGGCCGTGAGGACTCGATTGTCATGAAGAAGCATGTTTTCACCGTACCACACTCAACGTGTCGCACACGAACTAGACTAAGCCGAACAATCCAGTGGACAGACTCGTCAATGTGCCCGACTGTAACGTTCCTCAGAACTTATAACAGGACCTGTAATAACTACTGCGGTTACGTCATAGTGGCACAACCTCTAGAGGCCGGGCTGCCTTCGCAGTGCGGCTTTACCATTTATAGCATCGGAGCATTCTCGGCCCACGTGGAAGGACCACCTATGCGTAGGACACTTCAACAGCGCTTTTTGTCTTCTTAAGACGATTGCACTATGTACTAATGAAACATTGGCAGTAGCTTTATCAGCGCACGGCTGTGCACGTACTGTTTGTGTGATCACGGAGCTGTGCATTTCATAACTATTATAGACGAGACCTGGGATGAATGTAGTGGTCGACCACGCCAAGATCTACATTAAACCCGCATCGCTCGCTCTGTCCGATAGGCTTAAGAAGTTAGCGCCTCTTCGCGTACCGTTTCGCGGCATCTCTCACGTGACCACATGCATTGCAGGGACGTTTCGTTCGGTTCAGCGCCCACCACGCGCGTACGGCTAACTAAATCATCTAGGGTGAAGTGAAAAACGGCCGCAAGCTGTCATAAGCCATCGCTGCACCCCTCTCACACCCCCTTCTTTCTGCGAGCAATGAAGTGGTCTGAAGGAGAGAGCGAACGGACAACGCGGGCATACATTACGCGTGCGTTCGGCGCGAGGAAGCGGCCGCCAACGAGTCCCAAGATTTACGGCCCTTTGTTCGTACGCCAGCGACTCCGCTCTCACTACTAACTACGTGCGTCCCTCGTCGGCGACGCGTACGTAGCCCTTTCTCGCCTCCACCGAAGCCGGGCCGCTTCTGTCTGGCCCTGCCGGTGTTCTTCGGGTCATTTATCTGCAGCCGCCGCTAAAGTTCTGTCGGGATGCTTCGGGAGAGAGCTCTGTACTTGGCGGGAAGACTGAAATGTACATAGAATGCATATTAGTGCATACAGAACGTATAATCGCCGGCGCTTTCACAGTGCGGTGCAAGGACAACAGCCCATGTGCAGGTGGAAAATTTCGCGAGTCTGAAGGACCACTTCGCGAGTTGTACGCAGAGCTGGTTTTCCTGCGAAGTCTCACGGTGCGAGTGAGTTCCGAACGATGGCGCAGGTATTCAATCGGTGTTGTATATGAATGCCGTACCATTATGAAAAAGAGCACACTGAATTATCACGAAGAAAACGGACGAGACGGCACGAAGTGCCGCCGTACCGTCACGTCTGTCTTGTGCTGTTTTCCATAACGTACCTGTACCAACTCGTATACCGTAAGCGAATAAGTAATGACGTAAGATATCGTCGCAGCGGAGGGCAATACGAATACGTTATCGCAGTTCTTACGAGCCAAAAAACTGCGAGAGCGATTGTACTAGCAACAAGCGCCGTAATAACTGAGCCCATGTGAATCGTGTCTCTCTCTCTCTCTACATTCTTATTCTTCGAGTTCTTCCCCTCCGCCCAACCTACTTGCGTAAGATAGCAAACCGCATATTTGTTCTCCCTTTACGTTCTCTTTCTTACATTTCCTCTCTCAATGCGAACGTCATTACTACAGAATGTCTCTTTGCGAAGAAACAGTTCTGTAGCTGCTTGATAACGTTACGATAAGAACTTGCTGGCTAATCGTCTTCAATCTTGAATAGACCAAACAGGATGAAATCGACAGAGGCACGTATGCGTATTTGTTTTCGTCTGTGCCATCCTGTTTGACACTGTTCAAGCCTCTATAAAGGTACTAATCATCATCAATGTCCCGTTATAACACCTACATACGGTTTCTATATAATTCGTTTGGCAATTTAAGCGAGGGAGCTTCGAAAACTTCAACGCCATCTGTTTTCGCCAGAAGAACTGCAATGAGAGGCGCGCCTTTTCATCTTGCGTATAATGGTAATTTCTTTCGTAAGATCGGTGAATTTGATTTCTACACTGTTACTATATATAAAGCGAGGCGTATTGAGCCACATGCGAAGGAAGGCTGAGCGCGAAGTTTTCAGTCGGCTGTTTCTTTCTGATTGCGGCCTGACGTAACACCTTTTAAGGCTAACTGCCACAAGGCATCCGCGGCTGTAGCGTGCACGGAACCTCATATTTGCTGGCTGATTGAATTTTTGCTGCTGTCTTACAAAAATCACTAGGTTAATGCTCGCCATTTGTAAATGGCACTGGTCATGTTATCTTTCTTTGCGGTTGTCTTTGCAGTCTTTCATTGCAGCTCAGTTTTCTTTTTTTCTTTCTCCGTTTTCTTCATTTTTTTTCTTTCTTCGCGTGTGTGCGCGCGTGTTCTTGACGTGGTCTTTTTCATATGAGGCTCACTATTTGCCCCGGGGTCTTGGATATCGCTGAGCAGACGCGTTTTGAAATAGTGTCCCACTTATCCTGGCAGCTCCTTTAGATTGGATCTTTTGTGAGCCGCAGGCGCTTGCCTGGGCGCACTTTTTTTTTCTCAGCCCCATCGCCAGAAAGGAAGATTGGGCTCAGTCACAATGTTCTTTCGAACACCGATGGTCGTAGCACAACGGGAAAAAAAATAAGAAGAAGAAAATGATAAGACAAACGAAAGAAAGGTTGGTGAATGACTGCGGCAGCTCAGGATTGGTGCAGGGAAGAGAAAAGAAGCTGAAATTTCGCTGAGGAAACGTAACAAGACAGAACACTCCAGGTTCAATTTATTTTGCCAAGAGGCGCGAGTTCTTAATGCGCGGAAAGCAAGAATATTAGTTTGTTCGGAGCATCGATCGAAACAAAGATATGTGCCTTAATTACGAGTGAGACTATAATTTACAGCGGGGCTCGGTGTTCAGTATTATTTAAGACAGATACGTTCATGTAGTCCTCAATACCGATCCGCGTTGGCGCGGATAGAAATGTTAATACGCTGACTAAACAATAATTGCCATACAAGGTGCTTCTTAAGCAGTAAAGGAGTGGTTCTGTCTGTGGAGAATCTGATGAAGACTGAGTACAGTTTTTTTTTTCTTACGTACTCAGTAGTGAACGCTGAGCCTGTCACCAGAAAGTGCCGAGAGAACTGTATATTTTTTAGAGCAGGCGACTATTGTTGGAGGAATGGTGCATTCCTGACATTAAAAGCACAAATACAGATATTACCTGCCTTATCAGATTTTCTTCTGCAAAAAAAAGAAAAATCGATAAAGGAATTGCAGATGTTCTATGATTAAGAAAAACGCCGGGTATAAATCGGATCTCCACTTTGATCTATGTACGTGGGACAAATCTTCAAATTTGGTGCCTAAAGGATATCTCTGCAGTGCTGTCTGTCACGACCTGCTACATGCGGACACAGACCACGCTCTAACTCTGCGCGGTGTTCGACAGCCCAGACAGATAGGATGTAAATCCCGAAAGGTGGCCGACAGAGGGGTGGTTAGCGTGCCAGGCTTTAACATTTGACTATTATTTCAAAAAGCACTCATAAGCCGCTCCTGCAATAAAGGAGGCATTGAAGCGAAACGAGCAAGCAAATCCAGGAGACTTCGGCGACACGATGATTGCAGTTCGTTCACTGGCCACCACGTGGGGAGGAAGGGGCGTGGACCCCGCCGCTTTCTCAAATCGGCGAATCTTATTAAGTTCATATAAAGGGGCGCACTATCTTATCGGTCACTTATGCTGCTGGAATGTAGCACGCGCAAATAATGACCGTGCAATAACTATAATTAATGCATAATCTTCCAGCTTCCATACAGAAACTGTAAAATTTCTTCCACTATTTCCGTCTTTGTCGAGTAAGAGTCAACCCAGGCAACGTCCACATACTGACCCCCCCTTTCCCTTCATCCTTTTTGGAACACAGCTCCCGCCCCGCCACGGTGGTCTAGTGGTTATGGCATTCGGCTGCTGATCCGAAGGTCGCGGGATCGAATCTCGGCCGCGGCGGCCGCATTTCGATGGAGGCGAAATGTTGAGGCCCGTGTGCCGTGCGATGTCAGTGCACGTTAAAGAACCCCAGGTGGTCGAAATTTCCGGAGACCTCCACTACGGCGTCTCTCATAATCAGAGCCGGTTTTGGGACGTTAAACCCCAGAAATCATCAACACAGCTCTGATGCTTAAAGTCCTTATTGACGCTGACGCATGCTCCTTTAGAGACCACCGACGCCGCAGCACGAGGAACGCTAGCGTCGGCGTTCTCAGCCAGCGCGTTTGTACCGGCTGCAAAAGAAAAGAAAAACAAAGAGTGGCGGCGCGTGCCCGGGAAACGGACCCGGCACGCGTCAGTTGGTTCTAGAAGCCTGCGACGTTGGTTGCATTGTATGTAGCTCCGCTGCGACCTAGCGTTTCCCAACACTCCCACAATGGCTGCATAAACCAGAGACTAGTGCGATAATTTCTTCTGAAGATACACATCTTTCTCTCAATGTAGAGCTTGCAATCTATACAGCCTGCGAACTTTCACCAGTTCTAGATGGGCGGGCAGAGACACTAACCTGGTCCGCTGGGGCCGAACAACGTGGCCATGCTCGAGGGATTCGGTTGCCGTCCCGTCTCCAGGATGCGATGCTGACAGCGTGCCCAGTCCGGATGCGCCGCAGCGGCACTTCCTGAAGTCAGGACAAAGCGGCAGGGAAATGGGCGATGCGCGCCGGAAGCTAAGCCTTCGACTGCGCGATGCCACATGGGCTTGAATTCGATAAGCAGTGGCGGTGGCGGGTAAAGCATCGTTCCTGTTGGGACTGTAGCGCTGGCTAGAAGGCGCTACTGCGATTTCAGTGTCGCACAAATATATGGAAAGGGACGTCATGCCAACACTAAGATGCGTTAAACGATAACGTGCGTGCGCTCGATACACCGACTGATCCAGCTCTGCCCTCAGCACTGCGCGTTCAGACGTTTTTGTGCACGCCGTTGCTCAGACATCAGACGCAGGGTTGATGCCCCAAGATGAGCAGCGAAAGCTGCTCCTTGGGACGAATTTTCAAAGAATTGCGCTTTTTTTTTTTTTTAGCGGGCGCAATTTCTGCGCCGTTCGCTGAGGTCGTGAAGGTAAAAATCAAGCTGAGGAGGAGAAAGAATAATGAAAATCGAATGGTAGCGTAGCCGAAAAGGCAAATGAACATGCCTGTTAACTTCACTTTAAAGCTTTTGCTATATTCGCACTAATAATTTTAAAGAAAAGGAGAAAAACGAACACGCTCTCGCTAATCTAATAGCGCGTAGACTTCACAGCACCTTCTCGTTGATTTATCATCAAGGCAGTACGTAACAAGGCGCGTCAATTTTGTTGGCATGATAGAAAGTTCGTGTAAGTACTGAGGCTGTGGCAATGGAATGTTGAAGGCCTTCTTTGAAAGGAACTGTTGAATGTTGCTTTTGGATCGTATAACTAAGGGTTAGGCCTAGTGAAAGCCAAGTCAGCTGGTCTTGTTACAGTGACAACAAGGCCGCTGGCAGAACGATAGAAGAGAAAGGGAACGAGGCGCTCATTTGTCTATCAGACACAACTTAATGAAGCCTCCAGACAACGAAGCCAGGAAAACTAGAGGGGCATTATTTGTAGTCCTCGACTGTGGGGTAGTAATTATGATTGCTACTAGCGCTTAAAGCTACAGATAACGTCACCCACGCTTTTCCTCGCTTCACTAAATGCTGGCTTCATTAAATTACCGGTGGTAATTTAATGAAAAGACCACTCTACAGAACGGTACTCTTATCCATCAATGCTTTCATGTATTTTAACATTAACCTTGCTTTTGGTACGAACAAATTCTCGAAGTTGCAAAATCAGCATCAGCAGCCTTGGCTATAAGTTACATGTTACAGATGATGCGAAGAGGCAAGCGCCGCCCGAGATCTGTAGCAAGAAGAAAGGAGGGGAAAAAAAGAGAACGAGAGGAATTGGAGGAAACGAGAACAAAGAGATGACCTGGCTCTGCAAGTCGGTTTTTGGCTATTGTAAAATAAAAAGAAAAACGAGGAAAGCGAAGCAAATGGCGATGAAAAAATCTAACACAGCTGACATGACAACTATATACCGCTTTTCTTTTTTTTTTGTACGCCAGAAAGCTGACGGTATTGTGTTCTTGACACACGCTCGTCACAAGTCACCCTATATATATATATATATATATATATATATATATATATATATATATATATATATATATATATATATATATATATATAGTGAGAGGAGAGAGAGAGAGAGCAAACACGATCCTTCACAGAGACACGACAGAATACGCGCTGCTGCGATGACGTATACGGTATATCTACATACAAAAACTCGCGAGAGGCACGCGGATATAGCAGAGTATCAAATATACGCTTGCATGGACCTAAAAAAGGCGGCACCATCGCCTATACGGGATCGTTCATAACCGTCATGGCCTATGATACGCAATACAGCTCAATATTCTCAGCTGTCATGCGAGGAGCACTTGTGCGCACGCTATTTTCGCATCGGGGACGGCGCCACGTCGGCGCGGTGTGGACATCGGCCCGAAAGTTGAGAGCCACGTCACTGTCAGATGCCCGGACTCTGGTGTGCAGGATGGCGTTTGGATTTGTGGTGGCCCCATCCTGCTGGGATCGTAAAAGCAGATATATTGTCCCGAGGTTTGACGCTCGCAGACCCGTGAAAAAGAACGGCAGTAACGAAATGTGATCGCCTTTTCTTATTTTTTTTATAAGGAAGGAAAGAAAATAAAGAAGGGGGAGGGGGAGTATCTTGCGTGTTATTTTCGGCTTTGCTGTTGCCGCTTGTTCATATAAGCCAACACATGTTTAGAGTTGCTTTTTTCCTTCCTACGCGCTATGTTACAGAGTGCTGACACCTTCTTTTTTCCTATCTTTCTGCCACTGCTTACCTGCTGCCGCGGGCTTATACCATAGTCTTGCTTAAGCTAACCGGGAACGCGATGGCCGCGGAAGGGATCGAGCCCGCGTCCTTCCGGTCAGTGGCCGAGTGCCGTAATCACTGTACCACCGCGACGGTCCATTTCCTGTTTGTGTGGCGCCCGTGCGATAACGCGGCGGCTGACGTAACTTCCGCTTCCTAACATTTGATTTTTCCCCGTGGCTGATACACTCACATCGTCAAGAGAAAAAAATATATATGACGAAAGACGGAGATGAAACTAATCTCTGAGAGGCAAACTTACGGCTTTAAGTAGTCATTCGCTGCACACCCCGCCGACAAAATATTGTATAACGTTGACTTGGCGTTGCAGATCTTTTCAGCGTAATGAAACTGCGAGTCTTTGTTTTTCTCATCTAATGCCGCATCTGGGCTGATACTTGTATATAGGAAGGTAACAAAACATTCGATCACACGAGTATTGCCATCGACGCATGTTCGTAAGTATGAGTGAGTGAGTGAGTGAGTGAGTGAGTGAGTGAGTGAGTGAGTGAGTGAGTGAGTGAGTGAGTGAGTGAGTGAGTGAGTGAGTGAGTGAGTGAGTGAGTGAGTGAGTGAGTGAGTGACACCTCAAGCGTATTGATTGATTCCTGAGGTTTCACATTCTGAAACGACGCTATGATTACGAGAGACGCCGTAGGGGAAGGCTCCAGAAATTTCGAGCATCTGGGGTTCTTGAACGTGCACTGACATCGCGCAGCACACGGGCCTCAACATTTCGCCTCCATCGCAATGCAGCCGCCACGGCCGGACAAATAAAACGTAGACTCTCGACAGACACTACACGTGACGTCTGCAACGTGGTTCTTTCATGTATATGTTGCTTCCTTCGCTTTATCGCCCCGCCACGGTGGTCTAGTGGAAGACTCGGCTGCTGATCCCGCGAACCTCGGATCAGCAGCCGAGTGCTGATCCGAGGGTCGCGGGATCGAATCATGGCCGCGGCGGCTGCATTTCGATGGAGGCGAAATGTTGAGGCCCGTGTGCTGTGCGATGTCAGTGCACGGTAAACAAAGCCAGGTGGTCGAAATTTCCGGAGCCCTCCACTACGGCGTCTCTCATAATCACAACTGGTTTTGGGACGTAAACCCCCACAAAACAACATCCTTCCCTTTATCAGCGCCGTCGATGGTGTTCAAAAAGATACACCAACCAGAGCGTGAAATAAGTCAAAGAACGCACAAGATGACCAGAAAGAGCGTCCATCGTCACAATGCAGAATGTACCCTCCAAAAAGCCACACGTTACCCCTCCAGCGTATATGCGTACGGGAGTACAGAATACACTGCGCGGTCACACACCGTTATCGCACAAGTGGTACAGGAAAGCGGCAACATTGTATATATACGTTGCGCTGCTCACAATGTGTCACGCACGCTCGAGCAGACGAGCCAACAAAAAGAAATCTGATGCTCGGTCTCACGGCAAATGATCGCGTGCTCGCCGCACTTAAGCCCTGCGTAACTCCTGCTTACCAGTTTCACGTTCCATATCCCTTCCTCCCACTCCTTTTGTCCGCAAAGGACGCAGGCACCAACATCACTCGCTGCTATTACTCGTCTAACGACTTCGTGCTCGCAATTCAGGTTGCGGTTTAGTTTGTAAGCAGTCACTGCGCCTACGCGCGTCACGCACGTGAGCGACAGTTTGTGTGCAGGAAGAATAACTTGTGTGTAGTGTATACTACAGTTCCTGCGATGGAGAAGAGAGAGGGAGAGAAAGAAAAGAAAAGAAAGCGCCCCGGAAAAAATCGTATTCGCAACTACCAGACCGGGCCGTGTCGTGTCTGCTGGCTTGGATTAAGTACCGCGATTCGGAAAGATGATGTAGCCGGTCAAAAGCTTTTAGATGTGGCAAAGTAAACTGTACATACACATCGAAGAACAGCAATACTTCATGAAATAAGTGTTTTTTTTTTTTTAAGCACTGAAACTGATTTCGAAGTACTGAAATCTAATCACATTGCGTCTGAGATTGTCAGCATATCATGCGTGCCACCTTGAAGCCAAGAGGCCGTGCCGAAAAGCGGCGCTGCTTATTAATGTTCTATACGTTGCCCACTGTTCTCTCAAAAGCATTGCATACCTCATGGGACAAAAAACCCGGCGTCGTCCAGTGCAATTGACACCATGGCACGTGACCAAGAGGCGACATCATGCGATGACGCCTGATGACGACAACATATACTCGATACATAGTCGCCGCACTCGGACATGCCTCAAAGTTGCGGTTTTCGTACGCAAAACGCCAGCACTTGCGAGTTTGTTGCGAGTACTTGCGAGTTTATCCGCATTTTAAACGCAAAGTGCTGCCCGAAGCTGCATGTTTCGAGAACGTAAGTAAAACAGCGAGTTGTGCAGGTTGGCGTATCTTAGAAGCAAGTAAACAGTGTGGATGACCAGGGACAGTCACATCAGAATACACGACAGAGGCTGTATCGTGTTGTGTCTTCTTTCATTGTCTCCTGTCGCCTTTACTTTTTTTAGTCAAACACAACAGGCTTGAACAAGCGGCTGCGATAGCCATGTCGAGTACCACACTACAGCCGCTGACTGCGACTGTGTCTGAGCGATGTGCTGTGTGCTTCGTATCTTTCTCTCTCACCGCACCTTCTGTCCACTTTTCTGTCAACTTTCCCCTCTGTGTAGGGTTGCATAACCGTTGACCAGAAGTGTTTTAAAAACTTTCTACCTTCCCCTCTTTCCTATTTCCTTCTTCAAAACTTAAACTTTTCATTATGTCCAACATTTCGTTTCAGTGAGCATTTAGTATAATGGTCGACATAGTGCGCTCGTTACTATGCTTTTTCGCAGGCTGATCATGATGTCATGCCAAACTCTTGCAAAGCTCCCCATACCCTCACCACAATACTTCGACACTCTCGGAGTATTAGTGCTACACTGTTACTAAATAAGATAACGCTTCAAAGTCAGTGTTGCAGTGTGGAGAAAAACCGCTCGAACCAGTTATCAGGAGGCCATTTATCGACTCATATCTTTACTTTTTCGCAGAAAGTGCGTCGCAGTATCAGCATTTAGGAAGTGTTGACGCAGCCTGTCGTCATTATCTTACTCAAAAACAGCACTATCTGAACCATGTAGACGTTAAGTAGCCTTATCTATGCCAGCATCGAACGAAAATGCGAACTCATCGTGGACGCAGCAGTGTCGAGACTTCACGTTCACGCAGCTGTCTCAGACTCGGAGACGAATGCGAAAAACTTCAATTGCCAGTAATGATTATGCTGTGACAGATTAGGAGCCCCGTCGCGATGCCTATTTTTTTCATTCCCAGTATGGAGACTGCCCGCACTCTCACGACATGCTACACAGCTCCACCCGGTATATGAATTCACCTAGTTTTTCGTGTATAAGTGCTGGGTGTATGAACATGTGTGCGTGTGCTTATGCACACGTACACATGTTCGTGTTCGCGTCTTCTAGAGCGTATGTACTTGTCCTTATCACCTATATCTTCAGTCTCTGTAAGCCTCGGGCTACATAGTCATCACGACAGCTGTTTGCCGTTGGCTGGTCCCTCGGCTTGCGCCGCTCTTTGCATTCAGCTTATGTGCAATAAGTTCCTTTCTAATATGAACCAAGGGGCCGAATTTTTTTAAAAATGGAACGTTTTCGATACTGCTGCAGTTATTCGAAGTACAGCTTCGTCGGAAATATATATACTACATAGGAAGATTTGCTCTCTGTTGCGAATATTTCTACCAAACATATATGGGCCTCTTATAAACTCGAGACAATATCTCTCGTTCTTTTTAAAGGCTGAGATTTCTCTTTCGCCTATAAGCACAATGCAGCACGCCTGGCTAACTTCAGGGCGTGCGATTCCAACAAGACTCGCACTCGCCGCATCCAGACGGAGCAAAAGTGGGGTGAGGTTAGTCATATTACGTGTCGCTGTGTATAAGCGCTTGCTGCAATCTCATGAAGCATCCGAGATGGGTATCTTGAGGTTAAGCGCACAACTCCATGTTCGGCCAGACATACCGCGAGGTACAGCCTAACCAATGAGAGGCAATTGTGCCTGGACGTAGCATTCACAAACGCCTATTTATTCCGTACTGCGAAATACGAGCAGTCATTGTTTCTATAGCTTCGACTGTCGGCATCTCCTCTTGACTGCCTTTGTTAAGGTCTAGTTACAATGGCACTCTCATTCCTATGCGGCAAAGGAGGACGTTATAGTCGCCATGCGACTAGTAACAAAAGGCTTTCGTAATCGTTCTTACGCCAGAATCGTACGCAGAAGAACATTGAAGTCAATCCTAACGCATTACCGAAATTTGCTTACCTATGACAATGAGCACTTGCGTTTAAAAAAAATAAATGAAAAGAATTAAGAGAGTTCGACTCAAGATATGTTCGAGTTCTCTAAGCTGGTGTTCTCTTTTTTCTATCAGATACCTCGTACGTGCACAGAATAAAAATATTCGCGAGCAACTTCCTGTCATCTAACGAGACGCATAGTGGGTACAAAACGAACCCGCTGACACAACAGCTTCGCTACATCACCGCTCCACAACGAGTTTTCGGCGCTGACCGCGCCCGTAATCGCATTTCCGTTCTCATTCAGCAGCATACTCCGAGTTGCTTGTTACTGCGGCCAGAAAGTGGACAGCCCGAGGCGTAATTCTCACGCCAGGACGCGCATAAGCTGGCGCTCGGTATACGATCCAAGTTACGGTCTCGCATGGTCTCCCAAAATGCACCCTCGGTCATGCCGCGTGCCATCCTCATTCTGAGAAAGAAAAGCACCCATTCAGTGGCGTTCAGCGGCAGGGCGACCAAGCGCCATTCCTGAAAACGTTGTTCGCCGTTTTAAAGAAAAGAAGGGAAAAGAAAAGAAAGAGAAAAGAAAAGAAAACACGCAAGGAAATGAGAGACAGAACAAAAGCGTAGCCTTATCATCCTTGCGGTGAATCTCGGACGTCCGCGAACCAAGTCAGGGGGAATGGACTCCATTTTCTCACGCGTTACGTACGAGGCGAGATTGCTGCAAGTGTTCTACAATTTCCGGTCCTTTTTTATTATTATTATTTTAAAGATACCTTTACGCGCTTGTAACTGATGCAGACCCACCAACATGGCAGCAGCATCTACAATTATGACTATCTTTGTTTTGTCGTTCCACAATGTGGCATGTCCTCGTTATCCGTTTGTCCTTCATCTGCAAAGTGGCTCTGCATTGATGTGTCACATAATAAATTCGCAATGCTTGGCTCTATTACGATCTAATGTGTCATCGTTGCTTACAATATAGTTCAATACCGCGGCTAACCAGCTTTTTGCGAGCAGCTTTTGCATGAGTAATTTTTTTTTTTTTCTGGAGACAAATCTTACCTCATTTTCTCTCTCTCGATTGAGCACGAAAATTTTCTGCTGTCTTGGGCATCACTGAAATCTAAAAACGTTGCGTTTTCCTTCATGAAATATTAAAGTGAGCTCGACGGCTGTGAAATCTGAGTTAACATCGGAGCTGGCAAGCGGGCGCTACCACCTGGCGAACGCAGACAGATGATGATGATGATGATGATGATGATGATGATAATTCATATATGGTGCATACCCACGTCAGGAGGTTGGCCAAGACCTGATATGTTTAAGTTTTAGTTCGTATTGTGCGAATACCGCAACATGATGAATAAGAAAGAATAAAATTAATAATAAATGAGCGAAAAGGAAAACGGAGAAAAAAAACTATGTATAATGTGTGTGCACTTGTACTATCAAAAGAGATAAAGTGTCCTTTTTTTTATAATGCATAAGTTTTTTCATCTTCTTTCATCATCTTTCTTCTTGAACTCGAAACTTGGACGGAAACCCGTCTGGTCAGGAGCATACATGATTACAATTAAAATCACACTGACCACGATAAAAGCAAATAAAAGCAAGACGTTTCGGCACCCGCACGGGAGCCTTGTTCACAAGTCCATCGGTATCTGATAACGTAGATAATAGGCTCCGTTATTGATACGCCTACGAAAGCAGCATTTCTTTTGAAGCACCATATACATTTCTACCTTTGTGTTCAGCTGCCCCACCATAACTCCCTCTTCCTCTCTCTCTTTTATAGGAAAGTCGTGTATGCTTTTGCGAAGGTGACATCGAAAATCGGTGGCAGGAAAATATGGCACAAGCAATTTGGTAAAATAAGTGTGCTATGAATGACTAACATGACTGACAGGTCAGTACATCAATGACGTCACATTCAACTCGTCATGATTCACGACAATAAAGTCACGTGTGGCTAATACCGGCATAGGATGTGTAGATATATTGCCCACGTGATGGAACGCAAACCTTCCCAGCCTCTAACAGACTTGTGCGCGCTTTGCTGTGCGCCGTCTTTCTCGACCTCATTTCCTGTTAGACTTTGAATCACACACCCCCTCCGCGTTCCCTCCCCCAATCTTTTTGCCCCACCGGTTGTCTTAATCTAGTTAATCTCCCTGCCTTTCCCTCTCTCCTTCTTCACAGCCAACGCCGAATGATGGTGTTCGAACCCGAAGGTCCCGGGTTCGACTACGAAAGTTCTTGGCTTTAACATTTATGTCTCTTAAGCAATAGCTAATGACTCCTATTTCTCTCTCTCTCTCTCTCTCTCTCTCTCTCTCTCTCTCTCTCTCTCTCTCTCTCTCTCTCTCTCTTTCTTTCTTTCTTTCTTTCTTTCTCTCTCTCTATCTCTCTATTTCAGTCGCTCGAAAAACACAGTCGTGGGCACTTCATTGCACTCAGTTTCAATGTCGCCTATATACAGGCAATGCGTATTTAAATTTTAATGTCTTGCATGCACCGGCGTGAGTAAATTATACGACGATAACAAACACCAAACCCTGAGGAGGCGATAAATCAGCGCGGTTTCTAAATAAAATTCGAAGGGCACTTGGAACTGCAGTGACCCGGTCTGCAATTCTACGAGTTGCCGCAGTGTTCGCGCTGGCCCTGTTCTTACGGCACCCTCATCATTTATTCACTGATTCAGATTTGTTGCATCGGCCTCCGCAGCGCAGGCACACCAGCAAACATATTCCATACCCACGACACAAAAGCGCACACTGGTATCGGTCGACAAGGTGCGCGCGCTGAACTTTCAGCAGCAAGAAATACTTCCATTCCGCCACTAAAAGAATAAAGAGGAAATATCCTCGTTCATTTTTTGCCGACATCTGAGTCGCCCTAATGCAATGTGCACTTTTTGTACTCGTACACAAGCCAAAGTCGCGCATATATTTCAGAAGCGAGCCTGACAGAACGGTACGACTTTTGTAAACCTCTTAACCCCGCCTGAAATATCACTATGTACACACAACCGAGCGGCGATGCGTATCTCTGCTCTGCTTGCTGGCACTCCCTGCGCGCGTGCTGCGTAAAAACGTTAACAACAATGATCATATCGTTGCTTGCAGGCGAGTCAAAGCTGCAGCAGCGAAGCGCGCGGTGGAAGTAAGCAAAATGTAGAGTTGTGCGCATTTGACTTGCACCCTTTATTGCCGCCAGGAAACGCGCGCAGCGCGTGGCGATGGGCTATAAATCGCGCCGCAGCGCGCTGGCTGCCGAGGGAGGACGACCGCGTGGTTGTGCGTGTTTACATACGCGCGGCAGCCGCCCAAGATGCAAATGCGTCCGCCCCTACCACCGCATATTTTCTCGTTCGTGCACGCGCAATACGTTCAGACGCAGAAAAATGCTCGACGTTGTCGTGATTTCGTCCCAATGTCTGAAGCACTGACATTGAGAGCTTCCGTGTGTGTATACCCTTTGCGACCTAGCGCACTGAGAAATATGTCTTATAATTCGTTTATGTGTTCCTGCGTGAATCGGGACTGGTCAGTGTGCTCTAGACGTTTTCTGTCTTTTTGAAAGGGCACGACGAGTTTGGCAGTGAGGTTGATTGAGCTCGACAAAAAGATGGAGCGAAAGAAAAAAACAGTACCAGACGCTTTGTGTGTGTGTGTGTGTGTGTGTGTGTGTGTGTGTGTGTGTGTGTGTGTGTGTGTGTGTGTGTGTGTGTGTGTGTGTGTGTGTGTGTGCGTGCGTGCGTGCGTGCGTGCGTGCGTGCGTGCGCGTGTGTCCTGCCTTTTTACGCGCTTAATCCGATTGGAAGGTGTAACGCGTGTCGTCAACTAGTCCAGTTATCCATTTTCCTATTTTGGCTACGTCAATGCAAGTTTCCTTAATTCGGAAAGAATGCCCGCCTTCTTGTTACTATTTTTTATTGATGTTTCCTTTAGATATTGTTGTTATTTTCTCTTTTTAGAGTCGCTGTCCCAAATGATGAATTCATTACTCAACTGAAATAGAAGGAAGGAAAGAAAGAATTCAGAAAGCACTGGACGTTTGTTAGTTCTGTGGTTTTCTTTCTTTTCTTTTCTTTCTTTTCTTTTTCCTTCTTTTTTTTTTTTGCTTGTCGTCATCATCGATACACATACAATACAATCGGTATTAAGAAAGGAATTCTTTCACTCAGTTCTTTTCCATTCCTGGCGCTATATGATCCATGGCTTGTAACAAGCAGAATCTGGAGATGATTCGCGCGGAACGCCACTCAGGCTCAGACCATTGATCGAAAGATCACGATTTGCTTTCTTGTATATTTGTAGGGCTCAACGGCGCAATCAATACCCTAGCTACCATAGAATGCGCAGTAATGGTATCTGAGATCACCTGAACGGCTTGTGGCCCATTAGCATGAACCCATATCAAAGTACAGAAGCGTATTTGCCTTTCTAACCTCTCCACAGAAACCGTCGTTTTCAATGTAAGCACTCTGTGTACAACTAAATATCTGGGTAGGTATTCACGAAGAGGTTCTTCAACCAGAACTGTGTGTAATAGTAAATGTAAGCAAATCGTAATGCCGAACAGGTTACCATAGTCACGTCAGTCCGACAAGTGGAAACAGCGTTCACTAAAGAAAAAAAAAAATCTTAACTCAGCTCTACTCACATACATCAAACATGTACAGACAGGTGGCGAGCTCGCAGCAAATCCATGTAAGTCCCTGAGTTACGAATATGTAGAAACGAACAAAACAGTCCATAGTCCCTTTAGCCAATGCTAAGGAGAACACAGGTAAAAGGCTTATGCTCCCATAAGATATCAGTGATTTACATCAGTGAAACACCATACTAATTCACTTTAATTCAGGCTAATTCACTGTATTTTGTCTTTACTTCAAGTCAACTTAGGCTAATTTGTCTTCATTTGTATCACTCGAGCCCAATTTCTATACGCACTAATTTAATGCAATTCACTATTTACTCATTTGAATTCATGTTAATTCACATCATTTCATTCAAGTTTATCCGATTCCCATTAATATCCATCATTTATGTTTGATTGACGTTCACTCACTTCGTACTACATTTGACGTCCATTATTTCACTTCGATTAATCTTTCATTCACGTTAATTCGCCCTAATTATCACTTCTGATAACATGTCATACTTTGTCGTGTGACTTTCTGCGCTACTCGTATTCACGTCGACATAGCCGGACGCTGCCTCTTACAAAAGGCTTTCGCCTTAGAAAAAAAAAGAAGAAAAAAAAACTAACACACAAGAAGTGTTGGACGTGAGAAATGCGCATTCGTTGCAACAACATCGCGCCACCCCTTTCCCGTCGCGTCGCCGCGCCGCCGCTAAAACGTGCGATTTTGACAATTCCTCGCGCCCGACCTTCCTGCCGCGGCTGCGGCGTCGCCGATATCTGTATGCGGAAGAAAGCGTTCGCGCGTAGCAGAGTCAGTCCTGGCCTCGCTTCTTCCGGAGATGAAAAACAAGCTAAGCGGCGGCCTTCTCGCACCCGAAGATTTACTTTTCTATGTATTTTTCTCAGCCAGCATCTCATGTGCATAGCAAGGACCTCGGCGACTTATCAATATGCTGTTGTGCGCACACTATACTCTTGCCGGTCTGCTGTGGAAGCTTTCCGCCTGCGCAGCTGCTCGCCGTCTACCTCCAGCTCGCTGCCTCCACGTAGCGAGTATACTAAAGAATAAAAAACAATGCGACTCGAACACGGTCACCGTCGTGGTCATAATGTACCACAATGTGTTGACTAATGGCGAACCCCTGCTGCGATCGTGTATGTATATCTCTGCCTCGTTGTTTTCGGTGCGCCATTTTTCTCGCGCTGCATGTGAGCTCTGCCAGCACATATGTGCGGTCGATTGTCGTGCGGGAATTTTCGCTTCGGTGTTTTTTTTCCACGGTGCTTTTCCACATTAACATATTCGCTTTATGTTTCTGCGGAGACGCGGTTTTCTCCGCCGTGTTAACTTTACCACTGTACCAACGAGAACGACGAAAAACGCTCACAAAATTTTCACCGCTTTCTTGAACTAGAAAAGGAGGTATTATACCGACCGTGATAAGGCGCGCCGCACTCGAACCTTTCATAAAGTGCAAATGAGTCCTGCGGTACCTTTGCGTACGAATCTGCTAAATTCACGGGACGTCTTTTGCGGTAACGCGCCGCAGGACTATCGAATACAAGCACCAGACAACAGCAGGTTTATATCCACCTCATCAACTTATGCGGAACTTATCTATCAAAACGCAAATAGCAGGACTGCGTACCGTGTTCTGTGTTCAAGCGCTTGACACGCATCGTCTAGTCATAGAACCGCATGCGAGGTGCCTCAGCATCACACCACGCAACCAGAAGCACTTCAAGGCACTCTGTTGTTCGAGATATATCGCTGAACCCAAATGCATCGAAACTCCCTTGCTTAAAGCTGACCTGCGCTCCACGACGTAAGGGTTGAACAGTGGCATGGCTCGTCAGACATCGACCGAGCACGTGGTCAAAAGAGATTGATCCAGAATTAAGCCCATCTATCAACTTATAAGCGTAGAGTACGCAAGGCCGAACGCATTACAAAGTAAAAAGGTACCAGTGCAATTCCCGACTCTAAATCAATACGGGCAGCGTTCACCTCGGCAAAACTCGGTCAAAGCAATTTCGATAGCCGGCTTTCCTTTTTTCCAACGAAGCAATAACACTGCAAGGAGTGATACAGATAACCTTATATAAAACGAAGGGCGTGCACTACTGGTGCTCGTTATAAAAACGATGCCAGCGTCATACGAGCAATATGGACACTTAATTTCGTTCGTCCTGTACCCCCTTAGTTTTCCGTGACCACGCCCACCATTCTCGCTCCGCTTGCGACAGCGTGGGAACACGTGTAGGGACGCGCGCACGTTGTCCCGACGGCACGGCGTCACTCGCTGCACGTGCAACTTGTGCGCCCGCGTGTCGACTGTGCGCCCGCGTCATTAATTACGCCCCTTAATAATTCTGCCCAGGGCGTCTTCTCCGCGCCGGAGTAAGTGCTCCGAGTCAACCCGCGTTGTCAAGGCGTTTCACTGCACCACGCCGCACGGACAGACGCCCGTAATGAATATTCATGGCGAATTGGACGGGTCGCTGGCGGTGTGCGCCGTATCCTAAGCGGGACGACTTAGTGTCAGACTCTGCCCGGAAAATGATCGAGTGGCACATTGCTCGTTCGGCGCTTCATTGTTTGATCATTTCTCCTGTTCTCGCCCTCTCGTTTAATCTGTCCGCGAACTGCTCGCTCGGTTTCGTCACATGCGCGAGTTCTCGCGTATACATGCAAACCTGCAGCGTTTCTCCTCAGGTTGCGCTTGAATCAGAGCGCCGCCGCTGATGACTGCGTACGCGATTTCGCTCCGCATGCACGTCCAACTCGTGCACGGGCTCGGTGAGGACATCGTGGCCTTATTTCACGAAGCTCCTCGTTTCGTAAGAACTGCGTGTCATTGGTCGGCCGCATTTCGACGGCGGTAGGTCCTCTATTCTGATTGGCCGGCGCTTGTTGCATGTACCGCCTGTATCTATAGTGTCTACGAGCTCATATATGTTGTTACCGGCCTGCAGTTCTTTAAGAAGCGAGGCTCCGCTTTCTTCTGACAAACAATCAAGTTGCTTAAGAAAGGCAAGGGTATTGCCGTAACTCGCACACAGAAGTCTTGCAGCTTTTCTTTTTTTTTTTTTTTTTTTAAGTTGAGGTGAGCGTGAGTGGCAGACCTAAAATGGATGGCGGGCATGCTCAATAACCATATCATACTCGCCCGAAGAAAGATTCGCCACTTCATTTCTGCCGGTAGATAGCACGTATACACCGTGAGAGATCAAGCAAGGAGAAATTACTTGATATACATATACATGACCTCATTTGGAGCCCGTATGGCAGAGGAATGCACATGCACGTCCTTTCAGCATTCACTTTCGCATGGCACTTAAGTCGTGATTTTAGTGCGTTAATCGCACAGAGACGGCTAAGTTGGGCTTATCACGGGTCTACACCCAGTAATTATTTAGTCTACCTATCTCTTTCATTTATGTCCTGTCACAGTCAGCAGATATCGAGAACACAAATATGACCACGTATGGCTTGAAAATCGCGCTCAATTTGTACAGTGAAGAACGACGTATTATGACAGTGAACGATGGCTCCCATATAGACGAAGCGATATAAATAATTGCATGCTCAAGCACGCGCGATATGCAGCAGTATACAATGTGGTCACTACATCTGAGCTCAATATGATACAGAACGTGCGCTCTGTCTAACTACACGGAGCGACACCGCCTGCTTCATCTGCGTTGGTTATGCACGTACGAACAACCATTTAGGGTCACAGTGCTCACACAGCAAAGACAATTACGCCGAATTGGGTACGTTGAAAGCGAATCAATAAGGTGCTTGTCCGCCGTTCGTAATCAATCGAGTTCTTGCTGTAGTTCCAAAGATTTCAAGCGCGCTAATCCTTCTTCGCTATCGTGCTGCTTGTTTGTCGTCGCTTGGGCGTACACGCTGCCGACGTCGTAACTTCGCAGCTGCTTAAGGATGTTGAGTATTCTCGCGCTCGACATTCTTATCGCTTCTTTAATCTAGGCTAATGTCGGCGCGAATGCACATTCTCCTTGCTGTATATTATTTTCTTTTCGTTATCGGCCTCCGTGGACATGTGCTTATATGTTGTTTTGCTATTTCATCGGCAAGCTTTGACAGTGTTCTGTATACTTATCCTTCTTCGTTGTCCTTGCTCTTCCAGATGACACTGTTAAACAGCACCGGCCATTTGGGCAAAGTCTTTCTTGTTCTCCGCCGTATAAAAAGGAAGTGGGCGTGCGTTTCCGTTGCCAGTTATTGGCACTTTCTTCTTCGGCTACTGAATATAGCGAGGAATATTGATTGATGATGGGGGGCTCGTTGCAAGGTAAAACCAGGGCGCTAACTTTTCGTATTAGTTCGCGTTATTACGAAAAACGACTCAATGTAGAAAATTGTTCAGAGTCTTAAACCCTGGTGGTATCGAGGAGAGAAACTGAGGGACGATAGCAGCCGAGCGAATCTTAATCAGCTGGTGTTAAAGTACACACCAGCGGCCAAGCAGCTCACAAATTAACAAACTTCTTCTAGCGAATTTTTACGAGTTACTGTATCCAGAACCTCAAAATAATAATAAATAGGGCCATGCAAGGAGTCTTTATCAAAAAGGGTACGTTTCATATTGTTACGAAGCGGTGCAGTGACCTCCACCAAATGTGACGGAGACGCAAGAGTGATGCAATGATTATTTACAGGGTTGGCGGAACCGACAAAACTGGCTGAAGGCACACACGCGCGCAAGCGTCAAGAACACTCGTCGTCGTTCTCACTTCGTATCGTTCGACGCTTGTCCTCACTGCACCGCTTCGTAACAATATGAATTAACGACGGAATAAAAATGTAAGCCAGGACAGAAGCGCCGCAAAGATTCAACACGTGTTTCAAAAGATGCGACTGTCAAGCGCAAACTCAGCATTTGTCCTTTTGTGAGCAAGTGATCCCGTCAAAGTGAGCGCATCCTGCGTAATCGATAGATACATGGGCGCCATTCCAAAAAAATCTACTGCATGACTGTTGTCTCTGGCGATATCACGCGTCGCATATTTCGCGCTTTTTTTTTTTCGATGTTCGTCATACGTGATAAGGCCGTCGCCGATGTCTACCGACTATTTGCGCGCCTACGGTCCTCACCCGCGATGACTATGGCCGTTACTGCAATGACGATAACAACGGTGATTAAAACGATGATTTCAGTGAATTCCCTTATTAAGAACGGCGAGCGTGCGTGATATCCCGTTTTAGAGTAGCGAACATAAACCCTGTATGAGGTACCTTCTTCGATGCAGCTTGGGAATTGTACCTTCACAAAGTGCATCAGCTGGAATTACCGCGGTGACGTGTGCGACTGCTGAATCAGCTGACAGAACGTCAAGCGTTTATTCTGCCATTGTCTTTGCAAAGCGACAAACATTCTACACCACGCATTCCTACGACCGGATGTTTGTGCGCTGTTCACACGCAAGTGCTCTTCTAATACTGGGCATCCCCATCGCTGAGTAACGCCGACCTCGTGCGTGCGCGAATACACCGCGCTATCTATCTATCTATCTATCTATCTATCTATCTATCTATCTATCTATCTATCTATCTATCTATCTATCTATCTATCTATCTATCTATCGCGTTAAAATTTACTTATTCTCTCTCTCCCTCTTACTCGCTCGCTCTCAAATGCGCAGCCTATTCTGTGCATATTTGCCACGAATATACCACGATATAATTGATTCCTCTAATTATCCCGTCGCTCCATCGTTTTCCTACCTTTTTAAAGCGAATGTGCCAAACCTCCATTCAGTACATCGAGCCGACCACTGAACAGTTAACTCTCCCAGCAGCTTTGAATCAAAGCGTCGTTAAAGTGTAGACGTTTCCCAAGTTTCTGACTATGTAAATCTCTCGGCATTGCGTTACCGTGCGAGATGGCCCGCCCGATTTTCTTCTTTTTTTTCCCCTTGCAATAGACCTATCCTTTCACTCCATAGCGTATTACTCCATGATTTCGCCTGTCTGGTTAGCTACTTGACGGAGCACTGCAGTGCCTCCACTGTTAATAAGCAAGGAAAGATAACGCGAAGAACCCGATGAAGATGTCAGCTTCAATTTCAGCCCCTTCATTATACTTAATGCATTAACAAGAAGTGAATAGAATTGAAAGAAAAATAATAATCAAACCCGCTATTGAAATCAACACGATGAGGTAATAAAGGTGCTGTAATAGAGTTGCCGCTCCCAGGTCGACAAAGCTAAGACACCCCTCCCCCATCGCTCACACTTGACCGGCCCATTTTCTGAGCGGTGCTTACAGTAACTGGTAGTTAAGCAAACTGGAGTGTCTTACTGACGGTTGGAGGTAGGACACGCATCACATGTGTATTGAACGTAAGAGCTCCATCCGTCTTAGCTTTAACGAGCAATATTCAATTACTATGCGCCTCGGTGGTAATTGGATAGTTAAGAAAAATACGTGTGACAGTCAAGTAATATTAATTAACGCAACGAAAGAAGGAATTGGTTGATTTCTGGGGTCCTGCGTCTCAAAACCACCATTCTTAAAATACATTGATAATTTCCTGATTTGCAGCTAACAAAGCTTTATTTGTCTGTACGTGATTTCGTGCATATAAACTTATTATCTGGTTGCATTTATTGTCGTATTTCACTTTGTCCCTTTATCTGTAAGTTCTGATCGTACATGCTAATTCTGTTCTGATTTTAGAATGATTGATATGTTTTTACGTATTTGTTCTCCGCTCCTGGTAAAAGCCTTGTGTAAGAGCTGACAGTACCCGTTAATTAATTAATATGAGAGACGCCATAGCGGAGGGCGAAGGAAATTTCGACCCACCTGGGTTTTCTTTAACGTGCCCTGACACCACACAGTACACGGGCCTCAACAGTTCGCCTCCATCGAAAGAAAGAGAGAAAGAAAGAAAGAAAGAAAGAAAGAAAGAAAGAAAGAAAGAAAGAAAGAAAGAAAGAAAGAAAGAAAGAAAGAAAGAAAGAAAGAAAGAAAGGTATCGTCATACCGTAGATATTGCGATACCCAAGGATATATTGACTAGAAAAATCAGCAGATTATCTTTTTAATCAGTAGATTTGCTTAAGAATTATATCAGAATGTGTAATTAAAATTTATAACGAGCTAAATAAACATGCGCGGAGGTATGAGTCAACGTGCTGTGATTCGTCAACAATGTAAATGCAGTATCTTAATCCGCATTCACGACGCCACAATCGTCGCTGCGTGCTCGTCCAATACGAAGTCGTACGTGGTGAAAAATGGGCTTCTCGGGGTACATCGCCTCTGAGATCATGCGACGCGCGTCGCGTAATCTTTTATAGGCTACGTGTTGTGACAGCTGGTCTCTACGGTGCATGTTCGTTTCCATCAGAGGCACCGTGGTCGTGTCAACTAGCCGGACTGCATGCTCCTTGCCGCACTCTTGTTACGTTTTATGGCTGCGCAGAAACGATTGCACACCTTCTCTGCGAATGCACCCGTTTCAAATTCCGAAAGAGGAGCCCTTTCAGCCGCGCTCGGCCAGCTGGACAACCAGCCGTTCACGGAAGAGAAAACCCTAAAGCACCGGCCTACGAAAGTCCTCAACGCGAGTTACTGTCAGGGTATTGCTGCAACTTCACCCAGAAACAGGACTTGGTGACAGATCGTAACTGTGCTCTGACAAGTGACAATGACAATGATGTGTCGCCAAAATCTCTTCCCTTTCTTTCTCCTTCATTCCCCTTTCGCCTTCCCTGGCACGGGGTAACCAACCAGAGATCTCATCTGGTTAACCTCCCTGTCTTTCTTCTACCGTTCTCTACTCACTCTCTCTCTCTCTGTGACAACCGACACTAGCCGACACTTAACCAGTACCTAGCCAGTGCCAGTAGTGTGCGAGTAAATGCGGCAGACTTCACGGAACCCATACACTGCCCCAGTGTACCTACTAATGCTAACGCATTAACGCAGTCCTTTAGCACCTCAGCACGAGGCTGCAGACCAGAGCTGGCACGCCGCATCAGCCATAGGGTCCGCAGATCCTCTCGCTTCCGCGTGTGTCCCTCGCGCAACCTATAAGGCGAGCAGGTGTGCGCGCTCGGTTGCCGGCAACGTGAAGCAACGAGCCGTACACCCGTCAGCCTTGACCAGCTCACCGCTGCCACGGTGGGGTCGACCACCGGTCCCAAGGGGAAGCGAGACAACGAACCGAACGGCAACGCGACGTCAGGGCGAAGCCGGCAGGCAAACAGGACGCCCTTCAACCGCCTTCCTGCTCCTTTCCTCCGCTAACTTTATATTATGCCTTTTTTCACTTGTTCGTCGACAGCCTCGCTGTGCGGCAAATAGACAACGCGGCGCGCTGTTTGTCCGTCCGGCCGAGGACATCCAGCAACAGCCGT
This sequence comes from Hyalomma asiaticum, assembly GCA_013339685.2. Taxonomy (NCBI): domain Eukaryota; kingdom Metazoa; phylum Arthropoda; class Arachnida; order Ixodida; family Ixodidae; genus Hyalomma; species Hyalomma asiaticum. The sequence continues at coordinate 100,018,066 of CM023486.1, forward strand.
CATCGCTGCTCAAAGAGCCATCGCTGCCTCGCCATGGATTCGGTGCGCGCTCGCGCCGTGGCGTTCCCGAGTGGCACGAGCGGAGAGGTATACGGAGCGCGCATATCTAGTTGTGATTGAGAGCGGTAACCTCGTGCTTGACAGGAGGAAATGGAAAGTCTTGAGTTATGGAGACGCGCCGACGAGTATGATAAAAAAACACGCGTTGTCACGATTTCAATGAGACTTATCGCGATTTGTTTGTATTCTTATATGAATTAAAAGTTTTTCTTTTCCTCTTTCTTGCCTTGATGGCTTCTCCGTCAGAAGGCAATTTGCGCTCGCTCAGACGCGTGGAAATTGACATTAACGCGACGGTAAGGTGCACACCCGGAGAAACAGCGTCGGTCAATCAAGAATGGGCTTCTTTTGACAAAGCGCCATTTTTATACAGCAATGTTAGAACGGAAAAGAAGGGCGGCTAATTGAAAGACGAGCATCTAGTTTGCTAATCCACACTGGGAAGCAGGCAGGGGATCAAATAAAGTGAACGTAAAAAAGGAGAAAGAGAGAGAGAGAGAGAGGGGGGGGGGGGGTTGCTCTTAGTCATGTCAGCTCCGATTTGTACAATGTGAAGACATTTCCATTACACCGATAAAATATCCATCCCGTCAACAAAATAAAATATCTTCTTTATACTTCGTAATATATTTTCATGTTACTCGTTCGAAACGCAGTAGATGGTGTTATCTGACGGTACTACCAACTTCTCGTTTTTTTCGTGACTTAAAGAATTTCGTACCAATTTAGAGAGTCTTCGCCACACACGCTTTGTTTTGCTGTGAAGACGGAATATCGCCGGATATTATCGGAGGTCATTTATTAGCCTGCTTTTAACAACCGTTAAAACTGCTACTGTGTAGATATATTTCACTGCTATTTTTTTATGTATGGCTAAAACTAGCTTTATGCTAAGCGTCCAGGTGCTTCTCATTTATTTCACTACTTTCGTACCTTTTTGGTTTAATGAAACTCAAAGTCAATTCAAAATCAATTGTGACGCTGATTTCACATCCCTTGCTTGAACGACTTAAGTGAATTAATAAGGTGCGCTTATAGGGTCCTGTATTGTAAGGATAAGGTGCTGCTCCTATAAAGGAGTTACTTTCATTTCACAAGTTCAAGAACACCAAACGCATACTGTTGTGCATATTCATCCATTGTGGACATTTCTGCATGCATGCCACAGCAGGAAGTTGACAAACATTAAATCTCAGCAGCGAAAGACAATGCGTGACCACTGTTGCGTGACATGATGTGTGAGTGTTTTGGAACCTTCAAATATTCTTTTATCGATGCTACAACAGCGAAGCACGATCAGTTTGTTGGCAATGAATATATTCTTCTTTCTTTCATTTTTTTTTTCAGCCAGTACCAGCGGCCATGACGCTTCAGAAAGAAAACAGCGGTCCAAGAGTAGACTTCGCTGGTGCCAACGTTTGTTCAAGGAGATTTCCCTTTACGGCATGGCCTGGGGACAAGTCGTCTTGTCGAGACATTGGCTCCATGGAATTTGTTTTCTCAGCCACAGTAGAACCCTTAAAAACTCATAGGGCTCTGAATCAGCGTGCGTGTTGTTTTGCAAAGAAAAATAACGTTATTTAATCACTACGTATACTCTAGAAATCCGCGTAGGCTTCGGCAGTTGATGTTTTACGCGTGTAATCGCTGCACACGTGGCAAGGCAACTAGCCCTGAACGCTCCATGAATTCACATGCACGACAGCTCCCACAATCGCACATATATGTACCGAATCTAAAGCTTCAAGGCAACCCCACACGTCCGTAAAAGAACTTCAGAGAATTCATAGACTGCGGAAGGTGACTATCAAAAGAAGAACGTCCCCGCAGTGCGACCACTGTGATAACACCTCCGCATCAGTAGCATGTCATCGTAGAGAGAGATATATAAAACTAAATTTTGGTTACTTACGGAGGTAGGTGATCCGCCAGGTCGAGCCTGGTGATCGTAGAGTGCCGGCAATACAAAGAACAGTGCGTTCAGCTAGGAGATCGGTAACACTGCTTCGACGGCCTCTCACACTGAGAGCTCGTGCTTGCACCGTGACCACAGCCTGACAACCAAAGACGTGCAGTGAGCGCCCTTCGAGATTTAATGGACACAAACGTAATGAACTGTCTGTAGTTTACATTATTGCTTCTACTTATGTTGTATTGATAACGGGCATGTCGCATAATTATTTTGTACGCAATTAAGTACATAGAGGCCATTTGTACGGACTGCATCCGCGGTAATCTGTGCGACCACCCTATATGTATTGGACTCTGCCCTTAGAGGTATATCCTTTACACGACAGCCATCAAACTTGTACGTAGTCTTCTTGATATTTGTTTGCTTTTGTTATGCTTTCCTTCTTTCTTGTGGTTTGTTTTGTTGATTTTGTACGAGTTTTCTTTTTTTCTTTTAATATCCATATCGTGATGTTGCGATAGCCGGCTGTAATGCAGTCTACCTTGCCATGTTTTCACATTTAATAAAAAAGTGATTAAATATAATAAATGATCTGCAATGGTCGCAAGGCTGCCTCTGATGCTTGGAAGTGCAGTTCAATATCGCGCATACGAGGTTGCCCGCTAACGCTGCAATGTTCATATCAGCACCGCTTCCGAGCTCTAACAAACCGGCTTTGGTATTCTATTCACACGAAGAATAATGCGCAGCCTTCAGAGGTGCGCCAGACGGCCTTTAATTTCATTATACGCGCCGCTGACCCGAACGAGTCACGCACTCCGCATGCGGCAAATGCTTGCGCCTCTTACGCTACGCTGAACTACGAGAAGTGATCTCGAGCAAACAAGATGAAGACAGGAAAGCATCGATGCAATCCTGTAGTTACTGTTGGGCCGGCTAACGTTCTTTGTGCCTTCTTGCACGATCTTGTTGTCCTCGCGTGCGTTCTTCGTTTCTTTCTTCCTTTGCACTGATTGCTTGTCCGCTACATTGCAGGAAGTAAGAATATGATTATTACTGTTATTACTATTATTACTGTTATTACTATTTGATTTGATTTGATTTATTATCAGAAATACATGGTACATTTTATGTAAAAATACGCAGATAAAGAAGGAGGTCTCAAAGTCGCGAGAATGTGAGCGAGACCGCCTATAAAATCATGCGTCAGAGCAACAACACTAAGGTATAGAGTGGTACAGATAGAAATATACGAAATTTGCATATATGCACTAAACAACAAACATAAGTTATGAAAAATGTACAGATGAGCACAAAAAAAAAAAACCATGTACACTAAAATTCGAAAAGCGTAACTATGAATAACATAAATTTTTATGAATATAATAGGTTAACACGCAGGGCTTTTTTAAACATATCGAGGGATCCATTCTACATATCCCTAGGCAAGGAATTCCACAAGGATACAGAGGAACATTTTGTGCAAACTTGCCATAATTAGTCCTGGGTTTTGGTAAGAGAAAGTTGCCTTTGCAAAACGAGTCGATGACATCTAAGGAAACGGACTTGAGTTTAGTAAAGGAATGGGAAGCTTTCCATTCACGTATTTGTAAATAAGAATGCCAAAAAATATTTGCTCAGGCACTCAACTGATAAAATTCCATGTTATTATTACTATTATTGTCATTAGTATTATTATTACTATTATTACTGTCGTCTTGTCGTTGTTGTCCCGCGGCGGCGGTACAAAGAAACGTACAGCGGCTGATTTTCATTACCATCCAATATATATATATATATATATATATATATATATATATATATATATATATATATATATATATATATATATATATATATATATATATTCTTTTTTTTTTCCACGCCAGTTTAGCTTGCGTGCAGTAGCTCTCAGGCTATGCGTGAGAAGCCGAGTTCACAAATCTCAGCTTTTGTAAAAGCTGCTTTCCACCGGCCTTTCTATTTCACACTCGTTGTTCATGCACCCAGTCAACATTCCACGCATGATGTTTTGAAACAGTCTAGTGAATACGAAACCAGATACATTTGGCGCGCAGTCGGCGACATGTAGAAACTGTTTGTTCGAAATCGTCACACCGTTCGACGGTTCCATAGCTTTGACCGACGTCTCAGTTTTTGTCCGTGACCATCTGCGTCCACGAGGCGTAATGCATCGGGACTAAAGTACAAGAGGACATTTGTTCGCTTTTTTTTTTTAAGACAATGAACCTGAGAAAGCACGTTAACGCCACGACAGGACGCCACCATAACAGCTGTGGTGGCTGACGTGAGAAACTGCTGAGCTCGAGGAGAGTACTATCAGACAGGAAGAGCGCGCTGACAAAGCGGAGAAAAAGTACTGTAGGAGGCACCCACTACAGCGTGCGTCATAATGATATTGTACTTTTCGTACGTAAAACCCTACAGTTTAAGTTTAAGTTTGAAAAGAGAAAAATGCAGGATTAATTCTACTCCGTGGCATAGAACCCTAAGCTACCAACCACATCACCTTGAAACGAAACAATACGATAGATCCGTTCGCGGGCCGGCATCGTTCTTCCCTCGAAGTCCAACTTCACAGAATACTGGGACGCTGGCCTTTCGAATACTACACAGTAAATAGTCAAAATTCAGATTATACGGTGATTAGGCTGAAAGTACATCCCTTATTTAACGATTGAACGGAATGGATCTGCCCGCTTTAGATGAAATGGTGCACCGACCAATCTCTCTCTCTCTCTCTCTCTCTCTCTGTGTGTGTGTGTGTGTGTGTGTGTGTGTGTGTGTGTGTGTGTGTGTGTGTGTGTGTGTGTGTGTGTGTGTGTGTGTGTGTGTGTGTGTGTGTGTGTGTGTGTGTGTGTGCGTGCGTGCGTGCGTGCGTGCGTGCGTGCTCCAACACACTTTAGAAGAATTTCAGTTCATGTAATTCTCTAGCCCAATCTGCCACCTTAATAAGTTACACATCTAGTAAACGAACACAGTATTCCCCGCTTAACACGTTCATAGACAGTTTAAGACTACTTCGACCAGATGACTGCAGAGCCGCTACGGCTTTCGAATAGGCGTGACCCTCGAACCGGACCCCGAGACAATTGTGTCCTCCAACCTCCGTTTTCAGCAACACAAATCGAGGTCAGCCGCGTACAGAAACATATAGAAGAGAACGAGTCTAATGGTTTTCTCAAGAGGTCGGCCTCTATATAGCGGGCAAGTCAGAGCCTGGTGCCTCAGATGGCAATGATTACGACCAAGTGAATGTAAAAGCAGCCGAAGACAATAACGGTTGTCCAACGGGCCCGTCCACATACACACGCGAAATCAAGCCTCAAGGCACAGTCAAAGCAGCTTATCTATGACGAGCGATCTTTCGTGCGGCTCCAGAACCGCCGCAATTCACTTGCCCTGCGCAGAAGCTATAGCCTCAACGTGTAGTACAGCTCTGCGTACAGCACGTGGCGAGATTTCCTTACGCCTCCTACTATACGAACGGTCCCTGGAAGACGGACGTCCAGCGCACGCTATTAAACGATCACGCTCTGCGTCTGCCCTCTAGCCCCGAAGCCGCACGTTGAGCGGCCCCGTTCGAGAGAATACGCCGTAGAACAAGGAGACAGCGCTGGCACATACTATGCGAACGCGCTTTACGAAGCGCTGATGGCGTTATTAACCACTGGTCGTTAGTGCCTCATAGGCTCCAACGAGCGCTTATTCGCGGCGAACAGGCATGACTCGAATACCGAAAGCCAGATAGAAGAAAGACTCGTGCAGGGCCCTTCGTATAGGCAAAGCGTGTCAGTTGCGAGATTCTCATGACGAATGTTAATTGCACGGTATATACGTGAGCGTTGTGCATGTGCCGCTGGCTGTCGGGCAGGCTGCTTCTTATTCACCCGGCATAGCGTATGTGTACACCTAAGTCGCTGAGCCTGAAGCGCCAACGTTCGCCTTGAGGTGGTGTCCGGTCGCAGTGAATAATGCGGCTATTCGGCCGCTGGTTATGTGCGGATAGCGCTAACTGGTTAATGGGCATCATTGTGGCCGTCGACATCGTCGTAAATATGAGCCCGAAGCAGCTGTTGCGTTAATATGGAATCGGTCAGAGACAGTAGAAGACGCCGCAAGCGCTCGTTCACGATACCGGCAAGCAGTGCGACTAGACATCTGACTCTCTGAAAGCAAGCGAGTGAGAAAAAGAAAAGAACTGCATGTTATTGATACTGTTCATCGAAGGCAGCCTCTGCGACGTAGCAAGAGGAGTTATTCCGAAATGGCGAACAGAGGAGCAGTGTTTGTCTTTTGTCTATATAAGGGAATACGTAGATCGAGTTTCCTTTGCCAGCTATTTGCAATATAGAGGAACCTACTCTCCCAACTTTCGGGCTCGCAGTCGGGTGTGAGCACAGCCCGTACCAGTCAGTGTTTAGGCGAAAACGGCGAAGCAATGGGACCTCGGAAAGATGAGACAGTGCGGGCGTTGATGTGATCCGTCAGTGGTCGACTTGCACGCTTTCATTTTCGGAACTTACCACGAACAACCAGGTCAACTTCGCATTCTTGAACGTAAGTCGCGGCGAAACCAATTCCATTGAAAGCGGTGCGTTAAAAACGCGTGCCCAACTTCTCCAAGTGTAGGCTCACGCGCTGGTTAAAGATCCTCAAGTGGTCAAAGTCATTCTAAGGACATTCTAACTACGCGAGGCACCTATCTCACCATGATTAGGATCTTTACAACGTCGAACCACGTGCAACTATAAAAAACGAAGCGCACGTGGCAGGAAAACAACCCGAAACCCTTCCGTGGAAACAGCTCTATATCTCGTTATATCTTCTTTCATTCGAGACTTTGATGGCCTGCATATGCGACTTTCCAAACAAGTTTACTCGATGAAAAGAGGAGGAAAAGCAAAGCGCATGATACACTTGCTCGACGCAGCTAGCTGCGTCCCATACTTACCAGAGGCATGTCACTACCAAACACTTTATTCTTTTTTTTTTTCTCGTGTTGTTTCTATGGTGTCAGCAGAAGCTATACGCTGTTCCAGTTTGCAGCAAACAAGCACCTTGCGCGAACATGGACGTTCGCAAGCGCACAATTAGGACCAAACAAGCAGGCATGCAGCTTCAAATTGCAAGCTTCGACGCCCCCGCCATCTTCGCGCGGTACCATTAAAAAACGATTCACAGCAGCGCGATACTGAACGCCTCCTTTCTATGTGCGGCAGCAATTTGCGAACAACTTACGCCGACGGCCACTGATTTCTATCAAACACGTAGATCTATTCAGAACAGTAATGGATATGGGCCTTCCGGCAACCGAGGCAGTCCGCGAGGACACCTGCATTTGTAGAGCGCCAAATCTCTTCTCCCTTCAACGCGTGGTGCAGCGTTTTTAGAGATCTAACATAATTTGTTTGGCTTGGTCTTGTCTTGCGCATGGACTCCTGAACTTGCGAAGGAAGGCTTCCAATATTGAGCTTGGGCTCACACGGTATTTTGCAGCGGCTGTTTATTTGCTATGCTTATATAGCCCGCTTCTTTTCTTTCTCTGTTCATTTATCGATTAGTTTAATTTTTGCGCGCACGTTCGCATGGTGACTTTGGCTTGCCTACCACTTAGGCGCCACAGCCCGACAGTGACTAACCGCGCACGCTTTCTAAGCTTCCAACAGCATTTTATTCAGTGAAAGCATGAGGAAAAGACTGCTTGCGACCGCCTATATATATTCAGGGCATGTTCACTCCACCTAGACAATAGCACGTTAATAATAACGCATGTGAATTAAATCGATGAACAAATCGCAAAATACGATTTAGAACAGGGAATGACGCAGAAGCCAACGTTTCGACAAGCGGACAAGGGCAACCGGTTGCCGCCCTGACGAAGACAAGTCCGCTTGTCGAAACGTTGGCTCCTGCGACATTCCCTGTTCTAAATCGTATTTTGCAATTTGTTCATCGATTCAAGCATCCATCTTCCCCTGAGCTTCTCTTCTAGTTTGCATGTGAATTAAGTAATACACAAAATCAAGAAATTGAGTAATACGCAAAACATAGCCAACAGATATGCTTTAATGCACGCAGGATAAACACCAACATGCCATATGCAAACTGATTGAAGCTTCCGCTATAGAGACCACTTGTTTCTCACAGAGAGTGGAACCACCTATATGCTTCAGCGGGACGCACTGGCGACATTAGTCTATGTGGCCACTTCGTATACTGTAACATGTGAACAGAACAGCTACGTCCGTCGAGCGAACAACGACATGTCCCGGGAATGCATCACAAACGCTGCTGAAGATGGACTAGAGATAGAACGATCGACAGGGAAAATGCACGAACGAAGGACAAGAACAACAGCGATAAGCAAACGAGGATAAAACGTCCACCGCGGCGCGGCTCACGCGGGCTCTCATGCGCTTCGCTGACCGGGCGCATTGTTCCCGCTACTATGTAACCGCCGCGATCCCGTTGACGGCTTCGGCCCTCGCTTATATGACCGCGTGAGAAAAGCAGCCGAGGCGATCCTTCGTGCAACTCCCCGAGTACGGGGAGGCACCGGCAGCGAAGAGCGGCGAACCGAAACCCGACAAGTGACCACGCGGTGCGCTTCGTTCTGCAAGGACCGCGCGAGGCCGTAATTGGCGATGCGTGGCCGTCCACGGGACGGTAAGCGTAGTATTAAGGGTATGGTACGGCCCTTGCGGGAATCCTTCATTAGCTCAAAACGGGTCCCGAACGGACCGTGGTCTCTCATGCGTGATATCAACGGTGAATTTAGGCGGCGCAGCGCCAGTTGTACTTGCGGCTGACGGATGGCGATAGATTGAGAGGGGGAGGAATGATAGTGATAGATTGAGGACGGAGGAGTTTGGGCATATTTCTCGCTTGGATGTAGATTAATGAATACATTTTAATGAATGGCTTTGTTGTGGGCTCTTCAGTTTTTCCACTGCGCCGTTGTTACTGTATCACAGTACTTGTAAGCGATGTGTGTGTGTGTGTGTTTTTTGTATATATACGATATGTTGTCTTGTTGTGGTTAGTATTATGCAACAAAACATACCTGTGTCTTCGTTCACTGCTAGATACTATGTTTCTGATTGTCTGTTGTTATATTATTTGTATAACGCTCCATAACGGAGTTTTCTTACTGTTTCCTATTTATCATTACCGCTACCGCTGAGTAATCACATTTGTATTTTGTTTATTCTGCGCGCCGCAATTTCTTGTGTGACAAAGCGAAGTGATGCATTGAGTACGGCGATACACAATGCATATGTGAACAGGAAACTGGTTCCTACAATCAGTACGCAAAGCTATGAAAAATATGACATGCGTGCATTATACCCCTGCTCGTTTCTCTTAATAAAATTCCACTTATCCTTTTGCTTCATACTGTTATTCTCCTGTGAGTGATTACTCCCTGTTGAGCTTGCATGTGCTAAACATCTCAATGTTTCACTTTATGAACCATCTTCATGAGTGACTATAAACGAAGTTGACAAGCCACTGACATAATGTGCTCGCTGCCAAATATCAGCCTGCATCCAACGCACTGTTCTTTCTCAATGATATACAAGGCGCATGAAGTAGCTGGTAGCTTACAATTGCAAATAGATTATCAAGGCCTGATTCATAAAGCCTTTTAATGAAAACGGCTCACAGCCATTCGACACCAGGATTCACTAATGATACGCTCAGCACACAGATTGGCTGAAAATTACTTTTACGAGGCAATTCTGCAATTCTAGAGCAAGACGCTTTCGTGGAGATTGCCACAGAGATTTGTTATCCCTACGCGGAAACGAAGTACATATGCAAGATTGACTCCCTCATGTTCCGATTCTTAAATGAGAAGCCTGCCTACGTCACATATATTGTGACAGTGATAGTGATAGCGATAGTGATAGTGATGTTGTGGCTACAGGCGGTGTTGGCCTGGCAGACCTGGCCTGCAATTGTTCCGCCCAAGCGTCTCTGTCCATGTCGCATTAGTCACCACGTCCCAAAACCAGTATATGATTATGAGAGACGCCGTATAATGGAGGTCTCAGGAAATTTCGGCTCCATGGGGTTATTTAAAGTGCACTGACATCGCACAGTACACATTCTTCTACTCAGCCAACTAGCGGATGTGGCGTGGAAATTCTATTCGTTGACTAGAAGTGTACACTGCTTCGCAAAAAAAGAAAAAATAATAAATAATGTTATTCCTGTGAATTTCTGTAAACTTTTCCTGCATGCGTTAGGGGGAATCCCTGTGAAACAGTCGTGAATTATGGTGCAAACATTCCCGTCTTCATTTCAGACAGACAGACAGCAAGACAGCAAGACAGCAAGATAGACAGACAGACAGACAGACAGACAGACAGACAGACAGACAAACAGACAGACAGACAGACAGACAGACAGACAATGAAATTTACTGAATCCTGAGGAGCTACTGCAAGGACTCCCTAGCGGGAGGCCGTTGTAACCGCTGGCCGCTTATAGCAGCTATTTTTCTTTTTCGCCGTATGCATATTGATTGTGTATAGAACGTTAAAAACCTAAAGTAAACCCGAGTGAGTTTGTGTTTCGCCACGGTGTCCGTTTTACGCCCTTTTAACTACCCCCCCCCCCCTTTTTTTTTTTTTGTCTACTGGAAACAGCTTGAGCTAACGCCAGTTCATTACGTTCTCTTTCAGCGAGCCGCCACCTTGGCGCAGGTGAGACAGCCCTGCTGTTTGCCTTGCGAGACACAAAAGAACAAAAAGAAAACGTAGGATTCGAGTTTGCCAGTTTCGCTTCCGCAGTAGTCGCCGCACTTTGACGAGTCTCCTGCGCGCGCGGCTGTCCTTCGAGTCCCCGCACAGCTTCAGACCTTCGTCGCCTGTTTTTCTTCGGTTTAAGCCGTCCGAAAAAAAAAAAAACAGAAAAAAAAACAGGAGTTTGAATTTTAAAAGAGGTCGAAAAGCTTTCTCTTTTGCTGCCGGTTCGCTTCCGCGAGTCGCGCTTGAACGACCCTGTCCTTGCAGCACAGAGGACGATGTTGAACGCGCACGATACCTTCTGCCCACCGGAAAGCTAAGGAGAATCTATAATACAGGTTTCGCCTTTCGCATGAGTTATGCAGTAAGAAGCAAGGCCCACGCATAGTATTTGGTAAGAAATGACACAGTCGACAAACTCGAGGCGAGCCACGTTGTTTGCATTAGTCAAGGAGAACTTTTCTCTTAGCAGCGGAACGTGTAGTCAATGCGCCGCCAGCAGTAAAGCTCATGAGATGAAAAAAAAAAAAAAAAAAAAGCGGCACGCCGTTCTTTTCACCGACACCTTTAACATCGAAAAGCGGTCACAGGAACGAAATGAGTCACAAGTAAGCTTGCGGAATGTGAAAATCTCAAATTAGCCAATATTTTCCATTTTTCAGGCCTGAACCCTGGCACAAGCACCTACTCGGATAGAGTGTCGACAGGCAACATATTAGCATAGTTGCTTCGTGTTTTTTTTTTTTTCTCCCTTCTGTTCTGTTCTAAGTTCACTGTTGCGGAGAGGCTTGAGGTATGTATATCACCCCGGCTACTTCATTTATCTGTTTTCTGCAGCAAAAGAAGAAGAACATTGGTTACACTAACATATTTAGACGAGCAGAAAAATGAGGTATGGGACTGACACAAATAAAAAAAGAAGAAGTGCACGCCATCGATCAGCCCACCATGGATCAGTTCACAGATCAGTCCACTTTACACGAAAACGTTCACGTGTGCTCATTTCTGTCCGAGTTTTGCTTAACGTTACATGGGTTAACACGCCGCTTCATGCACATCACTGTCCATCACAAACATGCCACGCCCAATAAAAATTTTCACTAGATGAAAACTGCACGTGTTATTTTCACCAGTGACTGAGGCGAAAGCGTGAAGGGCATTCTTTTACATTCTCTTCATAGTTCGCGCACGGTTTTGAGCAGTCGTGTAAAGACTTTAGACGCGGCGGCGCTCTCTTTGACAGCTGCGAGCGAGTTCGTTTGAATGACGACGCGACGAATACAAATAAAGAAGGCCGCGCAATAGGCAAGCAAACCGACAGCACTCTTCGCAGCCGACGCCTGCCAAGTGTCAGTGTCTCGCCTCCACGTCTCCTCTTTCTCTCTTTCTTTTTCTTTTCTTCCTACACTCAACCACAGGGCGAAAACAAGCACCCCTTCTGGTCCTCATCACTCAACGATTCTGTTCCGTTTGCCCCGCGCCTGCAGCCAACGGCCTCGACCAACAGCGCGTCTATTTTCTTTGCCCCGTCCTTCTTACAGGCCTATACCAAATAAACCCGCTCATTCCCGCGACGTCGGGGCCATACTGAGAGGCACTTCAGACTGCGGTACTCCCTCCCGATGCAAGGACAGGAGATTTAGTTGCCCGGGCCACACACTGCCGATTCGAGGAAGGCAAATTAAGCACGGCCTTGCGAGGAACAGGGCTCCGTGTAGGGGATAGAGAGACTGCGCCGCCGTCAGCTCCACCACCGGCAGTATATAGCAACGGTTAGGTTGCGTTTCTAGACGGAGAGCTCGTCGTGCGCGGAGCGGTGAGCTCGACTCAGGGTCACGAAGCCAGGAGTGTTGCCTGGTTGGCCTCTGAACGAGTCGGTCCCCTTTTCCTTGTTTCTTTTTTTTTTTTCGCTTTCATTTTCTGTAACGACAGAATGGGAGAACGGTGCAACTGGACTCTCTCAAAACAACTCGACCACCTTCTTCCTTTCTATACTTCTATTACCGTTCCTCTACTACAGGGTCGTCGCGTAGACGACGAGGTATATGGTTATTCTTTGGGCACACGCTCGAAAGAGGGGCGCAACCGGGGCAAAAAAAAAAAAAAGGGAAAAGAAAGGAAGCACCGAGCAAATACAAATGGAACCGCGCAGTGTGTATGCATTCGCGCATGACCGTTATGCCGTGAAAGCGCCACGCTGCAGTATATGCGACCGCTGGCAGGCCAGGCAGCCGCGAGCACCTTGAGGGGAAACGACGTACGAAGGCTGTAGAGGCGAAACCGTAGCAACAATTGCAGGCATGGTTGGGAAAGGGGGGAGGAGAGGGAGCATGGGGGGGAGGGTGTCGTGCCTCCAAATGACTCACTCACGCTGCAATAGTTCGTCCAGTTTTCGCGCTCGTCCGCATCGAGAACGCCGCCTTTCTTTCACGCTTGACTTCTAAGAACG